>OX393573.1:14672892-14762892 GCA_947652115.1 Blastomussa wellsi
TGGTTATTTTGGCCATATTTGGGTAATAATTTGGGTATAATAACCATGGTTATTTTGGCCATATTTTGGGTATAATAACCATGGTTATTTTTGACATATTTTGGGTATAATAACCATGGTTATTTTTGCCATATTTTGGGTATAATAACATGGTTATTTTGGCCATAATTTGGGTATAATAACCATGGTTATTTTTGACATATTTTGGGTATAATAACCATGGTTATTTTTGCCATATTTTGGGTATAATAACCATGGTTATTTTGGCCATAATTTGGGTATAATAACCATGGTTATTTTGGCCATAATTTGGGTATAATAACCATGGTTATCTTTGAAATATTTTTGGTAATAATTTGGGTATAATAACCATGGTTATTTTGGCCATAATTTGGGTATAATAACCATGGTTATTTTTGCCATATTTTGGGTAATAATTTGGGTATAATAACCATGGTTATTTTTGACATATTTTGGGTATAATAACCATGGTTATTTTGGCCATAATTTGGGTATAATAACCATGGTTATTTTTGCCATAATTTGGGTATAATAACCATGGTTATTTTTGCCATATTTTGGGTAACAATTTGGGTATAATAACCATGGTTATTTTTGCCATAATTTGGGCATTATAACCATGGTTATTTTGGCCATAATTTGGGTATAATAACCATGGTTAGGTTTGCCATATTTTGGGTAATAATTTGGGTATAATAACCATGGTTATTTTTGCCATATTTTGGGTATAATAACCATGGTTATTTTGGCCATAATTTGGGTATAATAATAATGGTTATTTTTGACATATTTTGGGTATAATAACCATGGTTATTTTGGCCATAATTTGGGTATAATAACCATGGTTATTTTTGCCATAATTTGGGTATAATAACCATGGTTATTTTTGCCATATTTTGGGTAACAATTTGGGTATAATAACCATGGTTATTTTGGCCATAATTTGGGCATAATAACCATGGTTATTTTGGCCATAATTTGGGTATAATAACCATGGTTATTTTTGACATCTTTTGGGTATATTAACCATGGTTATTTTGGCCATAATTTGGGTATAATAACCATGGTTATTTTGGCCATAATTTGGGTATAATAACCATGGTTATTTTTGCCATATTTTGGGTAATAATTTGGGTATAATAACCATGGTTATTTTGGCCATAATTTGGGTATAATAACCATTGTTATTTTTGCCATAATTTGGGTATAATAACCATGGTTATTTTTGCCATATTTTGGGTAACAATTTGGGTATAATAACCATGGTTATTTTGGCCATAATTTGGGCATAATAACCATGGTTATTTGTGCCATAATTTGGGTATAATAACCATGGTTAGGTTTGCCATATTTTGGGTAATAATTTGGGTATAATAACCATGGTTATTTTTGCCATATTTTGGGTATAATAACCATGGTTATTTTGGCCATAATTTGGGTATAATAACCATGGTTATTTTTGCCATATTTTGAGTAATAATTTGGGTATAATAACCATGATTATTTTGGCCATAATTTGGGTATAATAACCATTGTTATTTTTGACATATTTTGGGCATAATAACCATGGTTATTTTGGCCATATTTGGGTAATAATTTGGGTATAATAACCATGGTTATTTTGGCCATAATTTGGGTATAATAACCATCGTTATTTTGGCCATAATTTGGGTATAATAACCATGGTTATTTTTGACATATTTTGGGTATATTAACCATGGTTATTTTGGCCATAATTTCCGTATAATAACAATGGTTATTTTTGACATATTTTGGGTATATTAACCATGGTTATTTTGGCCATAATTTCCGTATAATAACCATGGTTATTTTTGACATATTTTGGGTATAATAACCATGGTTATTTTGGCCATAATTTGGGTATAATAACCATGGTTATTTTTGCCATATTTTGGGTAATAATTTGGGTATAATAACCATGGTTATTTTGGCCATAATTTGGGTATAATAACCATGGTTATTTTTGCCATATTTTGGGTAATAATTTGTGTATAATAACCATGGTTATTTTGGCCATAATTTGGGTATAATAACCATGGTTATTTTTGACATATTTTGGGTATAATAACCATGTTTATTTTGGCCATATTTTGGGTAATAATTTGGGTATAATAACCATGGTTATTTTGGCCATAATTTGGGTATAATAACAATGGTTATTTTTGCTATAATTTGGGTAACAATTTGGGTATAATAACCATGGTTATTTTGGCCATAATTTGGGCATAATAACCTTGTTTTTTTTGGCCATAATTTGGGTATAATAACCATGGTTATTTTTGACATATTTTGGGTATAATAACCATGGTTATTATGGCCATAATTTGGGTATAATAACCATGGTTATTTTTGCAATATTTTGGGTAATAATTTGGGTATAATAACAACGGTTATTTTTGACATATTTTGGGTATAATAACCATGGTTAATTTGGCCATAATTTGGGTATAATAACCATGGTTATTTTTGACATATTTTGGGTATAATAACCATGGTTATTTTGGCCACAATTTGGGTATAATAACCATGGTTATTTTGGCCATAATTTGTGTATAATAACCATGGTTATTTTTGCCATATTTTGAGTATTATAACCATGTTTATTTTGGCCATAATTTGGGTATAATAACCATGGTTATTTTCGCCATAATTTGGGTATAATAACCATGGTTATTTTTGCCATATTTTGGGTATAATAACCATGGTTATTTTGGCCATAATTTGGGTATAATAACCATAGTTATTTTGGGCATAATTTGGGTATAAGAACCATGGTTATTTTTGCCATATTTTGGGTAATAATTTGGGTATAATAACCATGGTTATATTGTCCATATCTTGGGTATAATAACCATGATTATTTTGGCCATAATTTGGGTATAATAACCATGGATATTTTGGCCATAATTTGGGTATAATAACCATGGTTATTTTTGCCATATTTTGGGTAATAATTTGGGTATAATAACCATGGTTATATTTTCCATATTGGGTATAATAACCATGGTTATTTTGGCCATAATTTGGGTATAATAACCATGGTTATTTTTGACATATTTTGGGTATATTAACCATGGTTATTTTGGCCATAATTTCCGTATAATAACAATGGTTATTTTTGACATATTTTGGGTATATTAACCATGGTTATTTTGGCCATAATTTCCGTATAATAACCATGGTTATTTTTGACATATTTTGGGTATAATAACCATGGTTATTTTGGCCATAATTTGGGTATAATAACCATGGTTATTTTTGCCATATTTTGGGTAATAATTTGGGTATAATAACCATGGTTATTTTGGCCATAATTTGGGTATAATAACCATGGTTATTTTTGCCATATTTTGGGTAATAATTTGTGTATAATAACCATGGTTATTTTGGCCATAATTTGGGTATAATAACCATGGTTATTTTTGACATATTTTGGGTATAATAACCATGTTTATTTTGGCCATATTTTGGGTAATAATTTGGGTATAATAACCACGGTTATTTTGGCCATAATTTGGGTATAATAACAATGGTTATTTTTGCTATAATTTGGGTAACAATTTGGGTATAATAACCATGGTTATTTTGGCCATAATTTGGGCATAATAACCTTGTTTTTTTTGGCCATAATTTGGGTATAATAACCATGGTTATTTTTGACATATTTTGGGTATAATAACCATGGTTATTATGGCCATAATTTGGGTATAATAACCATGGTTATTTTTGCAATATTTTGGGTAATAATTTGGGTATAATAACAATGGTTATTTTTGACATATTTTGGGTATAATAACCATGGTTAATTTGGCCATAATTTGGGTATAATAACCATGGTTATTTTTGACATATTTTGGGTATAATAACCATGGTTATTTTGGCCACAATTAGGGTATAATAACCATGGTTATTTTGGCCATAATTTGTGTATAATAACCATGGTTATTTTTGCCATATTTTGAGTATTATAACCATGTTTATTTTGGCCATAATTTGGGTATAATAACCATGGTTATTTTCGCCATAATTTGGGTATAATAACCATGGTTATTTTTGCCATATTTTGGGTATAATAACCATGGTTATTTTGGCCATAATTTGGGTATAATAACCATAGTTATTTTGGGCATAATTTGGGTATAAGAACCATGGTTATTTTTGCCATATTTTGGGTAATAATTTGGGTATAATAACCATGGTTATATTGTCCATATCTTGGGTATAATAACCATGATTATTTTGGCCATAATTTGGGTATAATAACCATGGATATTTTGGCCATAATTTGGGTATAATAACCATGGTTATTTTTGCCATATTTTGGGTAATAATTTGGGTATAATAACCATGGTTATATTTTCCATATTGGGTATAATAACCATGGTTATTTTGGCCATAATTTGGGTATAATAACCATGGTTATTTTTGCCATATTTTGGGTAATAATTTGGGTATAATAACCATGGTTATTTTGGCCATAATTTGGGCATAATAACCATGGTTATTTTGGCCATAATTTGGGTATAATAACCATGGTTATTTTGGCATAATAACGATGGTTATTTTGGGTATAATAACCATGGTTATTTTTGACATTTTTTGGGTATAATAACCATGGTTATTTTGGCCATAATTTGGGTATAATAACCATGGTTATTTTTAGCATATTTTAGGTAATAATTTGGGTATAATAACCATGGTTATTTTGGCCATAATTTGGGTAAAATAACAATGGTTATTTTTGCCATATTTTGGGTAATAATTTGGGTATAATAACCATGGTTATTTTTGCAATAATTTGGGTATAATAACCATGGTTATTTTTGACATATTTTGGGTATAATAACCATGTTTATTTTGGCCATATTTTGGGTAATAATTTGGGTATAATAACCATGGTTATTTTGGCCATAATTTGGGTATAATAACCATGGTTATTTTTGCCATAATTTGGGTATAATAACCATGGTTATTTTTGCCATATTTTGGGTAATAATTTGGGTATAATAACCATGGTTATTTTTGACATATTTTGGGTATAATAACCATGGTTATTTTGGCCATAATTTGGGTATAATAACCATGGTTATTTTTGCCATAATTTGGGTATAATAACCATGGTTATTTTTGCCATATTTTGGGTAACAATTTGGGTATAATAACCATGGTTATTTTGGCCATAATTTGGGCATAATAACCATGGTTATTTTGGCCATAATTTGGGTATAATAACCATGGTTATTTTGGCCGTATTAAGGGTAATAATTTGGGTATAATAACCATGGTTATTTTGGCCATAATTTGGGTATAATAACCATGGTTATTTTTGACATAATTTGGGTATAATAACCATGGTTATTTTTGACATATTTTGGGTATAATAACCATGGTTATTTTGGCCATAATTTGGGTATAATAACCATGGTTATTTTTACCATAATTTGGGTATAATAAACATGGTTATTTTTGCCTTTTTTTGGTAACAATTTGGGTATAATAACCATGGTTATTTTGGCCATAATTTGGGCATAATAACCATGGTTATTTTGGCCATAATTTGGGTATAATAACCATGGTTATTTTTGACATATTTTGGGTATATCAACCATGGTTATTTTGGCCATAATTTGGGTATAATAACCATGGTTATTTTTGACATATTTTGGGTATATCAACCATGGTTATTTTGGCCATAATTTGGGTATAATAACCATGGTTATTTTTGACATATTTTGGGTATAACAACCATGGTTATTTTGGCCATAATTTGGGTATAATAACCATGGTTATTTTTGCCATATTTTGGGTAAAAATTTGGGTATAATAACCGTGGTTATTTTGGCCATAATTTGGGTATAATAACCATGGTTATTTTTGCCATATTTTGGGTATAATAACCATGGTTATTTTTGTTATATTTTGGGTATAATAACCATGTTTATTTTGGCCATATTTTGGGTAATAATTTGGGTATAATAACCATGATTATTTTGGCCATAATTTGGGTATAATAACCATGGTTATTTTGGCCATAATTTGGGTATAATAACCATGGTTATTTTTGCCATAATTTGGGTAAAAATTTGGGTATAATAACCATGGTTATTTTGGCCATAATTTGGGCATAATAACCTTGTTTTTTTTGGCCATAATTTGGGTATAATAACCATGGTTATTTTTGACATATTTTGGGTATAATAACCATGGTTATTTTGGCCATAATTTGGGTATAATAACCATGGTTATTTTTGCCATATTTTGGGTATAATAACCATGGTTATTTTGGCCATAATTTGGGTATAATAACCATGGTAATTTTTGACATATTTTGGGTAACAATTTGGGTATAATAACCATGGTTATTTTGGCCATAATTTGGGCATAATAACCTTGTTTTTTTTGGCCATAATTTGGGTATAATAACCATGGTTATTTTTGACATATTTTTGGTATAATAACCATGGTTATTTTGACCATATTTTGGGTATAATAACCATGGTTATTTTGGCCATAATTTGGGTATAATAACCAAGGTTATTTTTGCCATATTTTGGGTAACAATTTGGGTATAATAACCATGGTTATTTTGGCCATAATTTGGGCATAATAACCATGGTTATTTTGGCCATAATTTGGGTATAATAACCATGGTTATTTTTGACATATTTTGGGTATATTAACCATGGTTATTTTGGCCATAATTTGGTTATAATAACCATGGTTATTTTTGATATATTTTGGGTATAATAACCATGGTTATTTTGGCCATAATTTGGGTATAATAACCATGGTTATTTTTGCCATATTTTGGGTAATAATTTGGGTATAATAACCATGGTTATTTTGGCCATAATTTGGGTATAATAACCATGGTTATTTTTGCCATATTTTGGGTAATAATTTGGGTATAATAACCATGATTATTTTGGCCATAATTTGGGTATAATAACCATTGTTATTTTTGACATATTTTGGGTATAATAACCATGGTTATTTTGGAAATATTTGGGTAATAATTTGGGTATAATAACCATGGTTATTTTGGCCATAATTTGGGTATAATAACCATGGTTATTTTTGACATATTTTGGGTATAATAACCATGGTTATTTTTGCCATATTTTGGGTATAATAACATGGTTATTTTGGCCATAATTTGGGTATAATAACCATGGTTATTTTTGACATATTTTTGGTATAATAACCATGGTTATTTTTGCCATATTTTGGGTATAATAACCATGGTTATTTTGGCCATAATTTGGGTATAATAACCATGGTTATTTTGGCCATAATTTGGGTATAATAACCATGGTTATTTTTGAAATATTTTGGGTAATAATTTGGGTATAATAACCATGGTTATTTTGGCCATAATTTGGGTATAATAACCATGGTTATTTTTGCCATATTTTGGGTAATAATTTGGGTATAATAACCATGGTTATTTTTGACATATTTTGGGTATAATAACCATGGTTATTTTGGCCATAATTTGGGTATAATAACCATGGTTATTTTTGCCATAATTTGGGTATAATAACCATGGTTATTTTTGCCATATTTTGGGTAACAATTTGGGTATAATCACCATGGTTATTTTGGCCATAATTTGGGCATAATAACCATGGTTATTTTGGCCATAATTTGGGTATAATAACCATGGTTAGGTTTGCCATATTTTGGGTAATAATTTGGGTATAATAACCATGGTTATTTTTGCCATATTTTGGGTATAATAACCATGGTTATTTTGGCCATAATTTGGGTATAATAATAATGGTTTTTTTTGACATATTTTGGGTATAATAACCATGGTTATTTTGGCCATAATTTGGGTATAATAACCATGGTTATTTTTGCCATAATTTGGGTATAATAACCATGGTTATTTTTGCCATATTTTGGGTAACAATTTGGGTATAATAACCATGGTTATTTTGGCCATAATTTGGGCATAATAACCATGGTTATTTTGGCCATAATTTGGGTATAATAACCATGGTTATTTTTGACATCTTTTGGGTATATTAACCATGGTTATTTTGGCCATAATTTGGGTATAATAACCATGGTTATTTTGGCCATAATTTGGGTATAATAACCATGGTTATTTTTGCCATATTTTGGGTAATAATTTGGGTATAATAACCATGGTTATTTTGGCCATAATTTGGGTATAATAACCATGGTTATTTTTGCCATATTTTGGGTAACAATTTGGGTATAATAACCATGGTTATTTTGGCCATAATTAGGGCATAATAACCATGGTTATTTTGGCCATAATTTGGGTATAATAACCATGGTTATTTTTGACATATTTTGGGTATATTAACCATGGTTATTTTGGCCATAATTTGGGTATAATAACCATGGTTATTTTGGCCATAAGTTGGGTATAATAGCCATGGTTATTTTTGCCATATTTTGGGTAATAATTTGGGTATAATAACCATGGTTATTTTGGCCATAATTTGAGCATAATAACCATGGTTATTTTGGCCATAATTTGGGCATAATAACCATGGTTATTTTGGCATAATAACCATGGTTATTTTGGGTATAATAACCATGGTTATTTTTGACATTTTTTGGGTATAATAACCATGGTTATTTTGGCCATAATTTGGGTATAATAACCATGGTTATTTTTAGCATATTTTGGGTAATAATTTGGGTATAATAACCATGGTTATTTTGGCCATAATTTGGGTAAAATAACAATGGTTATTTTTGCCATATTTTGGGTAATAATTTGGGTATAATAACCATGGTTATTTTGGCAATAATTTGGGTATAATAACCATGGTTATTTTTGACATATTTTGGGTAATAATTTGGGTATAATAACCATGGTTATTTTGGCCATAATTTGGGTATAATAACCATGGTTATTTTTGACATATTTTGGGTATAATAACCATGGTTATTTTGGCCATATTTTGTGTATAATAACCATGGTTATTTTGGCCATAATTTCGGTATAATAACCATGGTTATTTTTGCCATATTTTGGGTAATAATTTGGGTATAATAACCATGGTTATTTTTGACATATTTTGGGTATAATAACCATGGTTATTTTGGCCATAATTTGGGCATAATAACCTTGTTTTTTTTGGCCATAATTTGGGTATAATAACCATGGTTATTTTTGACATATTTTGGGTATAATAACCATGGTTATTTTGGCCATAATTTGGGTATAATAACCATGGTTATTTTTGCCATATTTTGGGTATAATAACCATGGTTATTTTGGCCATAATTTGGGTATAATAACCATGGTAATTTTTGACATATTTTGGGTAACAATTTGGGTATAATAACCATGGTTATTTTGGCCATAATTTGGGCATAATAACCTTGTTTTTTTTGGCCATAATTTGGGTATAATAACCATGGTTATTTTTGACATATTTTTGGTATAATAACCATGGTTATTTTGACCATATTTTGGGTATAATAACCATGGTTATTTTGGCCATAATTTGGGTATAATAACCAAGGTTATTTTTGCCATATTTTGGGTAACAATTTGGGTATAATAACCATGGTTATTTTGGCCATAATTTGGGCATAATAACCATGGTTATTTTGGCCATAATTTGGGTATAATAACCATGGTTATTTTTGACATATTTTGGGTATATTAACCATGGTTATTTTGGCCATAATTTGGTTATAATAACCATGGTTATTTTTGATATATTTTGGGTATAATAACCATGGTTATTTTGGCCATAATTTGGGTATAATAACCATGGTTATTTTTGCCATATTTTGGGTAATAATTTGGGTATAATAACCATGGTTATTTTGGCCATAATTTGGGTATAATAACCATGGTTATTTTTGCCATATTTTGGGTAATAATTTGGGTATAATAACCATGATTATTTTGGCCATAATTTGGGTATAATAACCATTGTTATTTTTGACATATTTTGGGTATAATAACCATGGTTATTTTGGAAATATTTGGGTAATAATTTGGGTATAATAACCATGGTTATTTTGGCCATAATTTGGGTATAATAACCATGGTTATTTTTGACATATTTTGGGTATAATAACCATGGTTATTTTTGCCATATTTTGGGTATAATAACATGGTTATTTTGGCCATAATTTGGGTATAATAACCATGGTTATTTTTGACATATTTTTGGTATAATAACCATGGTTATTTTTGCCATATTTTGGGTATAATAACCATGGTTATTTTGGCCATAATTTGGGTATAATAACCATGGTTATTTTGGCCATAATTTGGGTATAATAACCATGGTTATTTTTGAAATATTTTGGGTAATAATTTGGGTATAATAACCATGGTTATTTTGGCCATAATTTGGGTATAATAACCATGGTTATTTTTGCCATATTTTGGGTAATAATTTGGGTATAATAACCATGGTTATTTTTGACATATTTTGGGTATAATAACCATGGTTATTTTGGCCATAATTTGGGTATAATAACCATGGTTATTTTTGCCATAATTTGGGTATAATAACCATGGTTATTTTTGCCATATTTTGGGTAACAATTTGGGTATAATCACCATGGTTATTTTGGCCATAATTTGGGCATAATAACCATGGTTATTTTGGCCATAATTTGGGTATAATAACCATGGTTAGGTTTGCCATATTTTGGGTAATAATTTGGGTATAATAACCATGGTTATTTTTGCCATATTTTGGGTATAATAACCATGGTTATTTTGGCCATAATTTGGGTATAATAATAATGGTTTTTTTTGACATATTTTGGGTATAATAACCATGGTTATTTTGGCCATAATTTGGGTATAATAACCATGGTTATTTTTGCCATAATTTGGGTATAATAACCATGGTTATTTTTGCCATATTTTGGGTAACAATTTGGGTATAATAACCATGGTTATTTTGGCCATAATTTGGGCATAATAACCATGGTTATTTTGGCCATAATTTGGGTATAATAACCATGGTTATTTTTGACATCTTTTGGGTATATTAACCATGGTTATTTTGGCCATAATTTGGGTATAATAACCATGGTTATTTTGGCCATAATTTGGGTATAATAACCATGGTTATTTTTGCCATATTTTGGGTAATAATTTGGGTATAATAACCATGGTTATTTTGGCCATAATTTGGGTATAATAACCATGGTTATTTTTGCCATATTTTGGGTAACAATTTGGGTATAATAACCATGGTTATTTTGGCCATAATTAGGGCATAATAACCATGGTTATTTTGGCCATAATTTGGGTATAATAACCATGGTTATTTTTGACATATTTTGGGTATATTAACCATGGTTATTTTGGCCATAATTTGGGTATAATAACCATGGTTATTTTGGCCATAAGTTGGGTATAATAGCCATGGTTATTTTTGCCATATTTTGGGTAATAATTTGGGTATAATAACCATGGTTATTTTGGCCATAATTTGAGCATAATAACCATGGTTATTTTGGCCATAATTTGGGCATAATAACCATGGTTATTTTGGCATAATAACCATGGTTATTTTGGGTATAATAACCATGGTTATTTTTGACATTTTTTGGGTATAATAACCATGGTTATTTTGGCCATAATTTGGGTATAATAACCATGGTTATTTTTAGCATATTTTGGGTAATAATTTGGGTATAATAACCATGGTTATTTTGGCCATAATTTGGGTAAAATAACAATGGTTATTTTTGCCATATTTTGGGTAATAATTTGGGTATAATAACCATGGTTATTTTGGCAATAATTTGGGTATAATAACCATGGTTATTTTTGACATATTTTGGGTAATAATTTGGGTATAATAACCATGGTTATTTTGGCCATAATTTGGGTATAATAACCATGGTTATTTTTGACATATTTTGGGTATAATAACCATGGTTATTTTGGCCATATTTTGTGTATAATAACCATGGTTATTTTGGCCATAATTTCGGTATAATAACCATGGTTATTTTTGCCATATTTTGGGTAATAATTTGGGTATAATAACCATGGTTATTTTTGACATATTTTGGGTATAATAACCATGGTTATTTTGGCCATAATTTGGGTATAATAACCACGGTTATTTTTGCCATAATTTGGGTATAATAACCATGGTTATTTTTGCCATATTTTGGGTAACAATTTGGGTATAATAACCATGGTTATTTTGGCCATAATTTGGGCATAATAACCATGGTTATTTTGGCCCTATTTTGGGCATAATAACCATGGTAATTTTGGCCATAATTTTGGTATAATAACCATGGTTATTTTGGCCATAATTTGGGTATAATAACCATGGTTATTTTTGCCATATTTTTGGTAACAATTTGGATATAATAACCATGGTTATTTTTGCCATAATTTGGGCATAATAACCTTCTTTTTTTTGGCAATAATTTGGGTATAATAACCATGGTTATTTTTGACATATTTTGGGTATAATAACCATGGTTATTTTGGCCATATTTGGGTAATAATTTGGGTATAATAACCATGGTTATTTTGGCCATAATTTGGGTATAATAACCATGGTTATTTTTGACATATTTTGGGTATAATAACCATGGTTATTTTTGCCATATTTTGGGTATAATAACATAGTTATTTTGGCCATAATTTGGGTATAATAACCATGGTTATTTTTGACATATTTTGGGTATAATAACCATGGTTATTTTTGCCATATTTTGGGTATAATTACCATGGTTATTTTGGCCATAATTTGGGTATAATAACCATGGTTATTTTGGCCATAATTTGGGTATAATAACCATGGTTATTTTTGAAATATTTTGGGTAATAATTTGGGTATAATAACCATGGTTATTTTGGCCATAATTTGGGTATAATAACCATGGTTATTTTTGCCATATTTTGGGTAATAATTTGGGTATAATAACCATGGTTATTTTTGACATATTTTGGGTATAATAACCATGGTTATTTTGGCCATAATTTGGGTATAATAACCATGGTTATTTTTGCCATAATTTGGGTATAATAACCATGGTTATTTTTGCCATAATTTGGGTATAATAACCATGGTTATTTTTGCCATAATTTGGGTATAATAACCATGGTTATTTTTGCCATATTTTGGGTAACAATTTGGGTATAATAACCATGGTTATTTTTGCCATAATTTGGGCATAATAACCCTGTTTTTTTGGCCATAATTTGGGTATAATAATTATGGTTATTTTTGACATATTTTGGGTATAATAACCATGGTTATTTTGGCCATAATTTGGGTATAATAACCATGGTTATTTTTGCAATATTTTGGGTAATAATTTGGGCATAATAACCATGGTTATTTTTGACATATTTTGGGTATAATAACCATGGTTAATTTGGCCATAATTTGGGTATAATAACCATGGTATTTTTGACATATTTTGGGTATAATAACCATGGTTATTTTGGCCATAATTTGGGTATAATAACCATGGTTATTTTGGCCATAATTTGGGTATAATAACCATGGTTATTTTTGCCATATTTTGGGTATAATAACCATGGTTATTTTGGCCATAATTTGGGTATAATAACCATGGTAATTTTCGCCATAATTTGGGTATAATAACCATGGTTATTTTTGCCATATTTTGGGTATAATAACCATGGTTATTTTGGCCATAATTTGGGTATAATAACCATAGTTATTTTGGCAATAATTTGGGTATAATAACCATGGTTATTTTTGCCATATTTTGGGTAATAATTTGGGTATAATAACCATGGTTATATTGTCCATATCTTGGGTATAATAACCATGATTATTTTGGCCACAATTTGGGCATAATAACCATGGTTATTTTGGCCATAATTTGGGTATAATAACCACGGTTATTTTTGACATATTTTGGGTATATTAACCATGGTTATTTTGGCCATAATTTGGTTATAATAACCATGGTTATTTTTGACATATTTTGGGTATAATAACCATGGTTATTTTGGCCATAATTTGGGTATAATAACCATTGTTATTTTTCCCATATTTAAGGTAATAATTTGGGTATTATAACCATGGTTATTTTGGCCATAATTTGGGTATAATAACCATGGTTATTTTTGCCATATTTTGGGTAATAATTTGGGTATAATAACCATGATTATTTTGGCCATAATTTGGGTATAATAACCATGGTTATTTTTGACATATTTTGGGTATAATAACCATGGTTATTTTGGCCATAATTTGGGCATAATAACCATGGTTATTTTGGCCATAATTTGGGTATAATAACCATGGTTATTTTTGACATATTTTGGGTATAACAACCATGGTTATTTTGGGCATAATTTGGGTAAAAATTTGGGTATAATAACCATGGTTATTTTGGACATAATTTGGGCATAATAACCATGGTTATTTTTGACATATTTTGGGTATAATAACCATGGTTATTTTTGACATATTTTGGGTATAATAACCATGGTTATTTTGGACATAATTTGGGTATAATAACCATCGTTATTTTTGACATATTTTGGGTATAATAACCATGGTTATTTTGGGCATAATTTGGGTATAATAACCATGGTTATTTTTGCCATATTTTGGGTAACAATTTGGGTATAATAACCATGGTTATTTTTGACATATTTTGGGTATAATAACCATGGTTATTTTGGCCATAATTTGGGTATAATAACCACGGTTATTTTTGCCATAATTTGGGTATAATAACCATGGTTATTTTTGCCATATTTTGGGTAACAATTTGGGTATAATAACCATGGTTATTTTGGCCATAATTTGGGCATAATAACCATGGTTATTTTGGCCCTATTTTGGGCATAATAACCATGGTAATTTTGGCCATAATTTTGGTATAATAACCATGGTTATTTTGGCCATAATTTGGGTATAATAACCATGGTTATTTTTGCCATATTTTTGGTAACAATTTGGATATAATAACCATGGTTATTTTTGCCATAATTTGGGCATAATAACCTTCTTTTTTTTGGCAATAATTTGGGTATAATAACCATGGTTATTTTTGACATATTTTGGGTATAATAACCATGGTTATTTTGGCCATATTTGGGTAATAATTTGGGTATAATAACCATGGTTATTTTGGCCATAATTTGGGTATAATAACCATGGTTATTTTTGACATATTTTGGGTATAATAACCATGGTTATTTTTGCCATATTTTGGGTATAATAACATGGTTATTTTGGCCATAATTTGGGTATAATAACCATGGTTATTTTTGACATATTTTGGGTATAATAACCATGGTTATTTTTGCCATATTTTGGGTATAATTACCATGGTTATTTTGGCCATAATTTGGGTATAATAACCATGGTTATTTTGGCCATAATTTGGGTATAATAACCATGGTTATTTTTGAAATATTTTGGGTAATAATTTGGGTATAATAACCATGGTTATTTTGCCCATAATTTGGGTATAATAACCATGGTTATTTTTGCCATATTTTGGGTAATAATTTGGGTATAATAACCATGGTTATTTTTGACATATTTTGGGTATAATAACCATGGTTATTTTGGCCATAATTTGGGTATAATAACCATGGTTATTTTTGCCATAATTTGGGTATAATAACCATGGTTATTTTTGCCATAATTTGGGTATAATAACCATGGTTATTTTTGCCATAATTTGGGTATAATAACCATGGTTATTTTTGCCATATTTTGGGTAACTATTTGGGTATAATAACCATGGTTATTTTTGCCATAATTTGGGCATAATAACCCTGTTTTTTGGCCATAATTTGGGTATAATAATTATGGTTATTTTTGACATATTTTGGGTATAATAACCATGGTTATTTTGGCCATAATTTGGGTATAATAACCATGGTTATTTTTGCAATATTTTGGGTAATAATTTGGGCATAATAACCATGGTTATTTTTGACATATTTTGGGTATAATAACCATGGTTAATTTGGCCATAATTTGGGTATAATAACCATGGTATTTTTGACATATTTTGGGTATAATAACCATGGTTATTTTGGCCATAATTTGGGTATAATAACCATGGTTATTTTGGCCATAATTTGGGTATAATAACCATGGTTATTTTTGCCATATTTTGGGTATAATAACCATGGTTATTTTGGCCATAATTTGGGTATAATAACCATGGTAATTTTCGCCATAATTTGGGTATAATAACCATGGTTATTTTTGCCATATTTTGGGTATAATAACCATGGTTATTTTGGCCATAATTTGGGTATAATAACCATAGTTATTTTGGCAATAATTTGGGTATAATAACCATGGTTATTTTTGCCATATTTTGGGTAATAATTTGGGTATAATAACCATGGTTATATTGTCCATATCTTGGGTATAATAACCATGATTATTTTGGCCACAATTTGGGCATAATAACCATGGTTATTTTGGCCATAATTTGGGTATAATAACCACGGTTATTTTTGACATATTTTGGGTATATTAACCATGGTTATTTTGGCCATAATTTGGTTATAATAACCATGGTTATTTTTGACATATTTTGGGTATAATAACCATGGTTATTTTGGCCATAATTTGGGTATAATAACCATTGTTATTTTTCCCATATTTAGGGTAATAATTTGGGTATTATAACCATGGTTATTTTGGCCATAATTTGGGTATAATAACCATGGTTATTTTTGCCATATTTTGGGTAATAATTTGGGTATAATAACCATGATTATTTTGGCCATAATTTGGGTATAATAACCATGGTTATTTTTGACATATTTTGGGTATAATAACCATGGTTATTTTGGCCATAATTTGGGCATAATAACCATGGTTATTTTTGACATATTTTGGGTATAACAACCATGGTTATTTTGGGCATAATTTGGGTAAAAATTTGGGTATAATAACCATGGTTATTTTGGACATAATTTGGGCATAATAACCATGGTTATTTTTGACATATTTTGGGTATAATAACCATGGTTATTTTTGACATATTTTGGGTATAATAACCATGGTTATTTTGGACATAATTTGGGTATAATAACCATCGTTATTTTTGACATATTTTGGGTATAATAACCATGGTTATTTTGAGCATAATTTGGGTAAAAATTTGGGTATAATAACCATGGTTATTTTGGACATAATTTGGGTATAATAACCATGGTTATTTTTGACATATTTTGGGTATAATAACCATGGTTATTTTTGACATATTTTGGGTATACTAACCATGGTTATTTTGGTCATAATTTGGGTATAATAACCATGGTTATTTTTGACATATTTTGGGTATAATAACCATGGTTATTTTTGCCATATTTTGGGTATAATAACCATGGTTATTTTGGCCATAATTTGGGTATAATAACCATGGTTATTTTGGCCATAATTTGGGTATAATAACCATGGTTATTTTTGAAATATTTTGGGTAATAATTTGGGTATAATAACCATGGTTATTTTGGCCATAATTTGGGTATATCAACCATGGTTATTTTTGCCATATTTTGGGTAATAATTTGCGTATAATAACCATGGTTATTTTGGCCATGGTTATTTTGGCCATAATTTGGGTATAACAACCATGGTTATTTTTGACATATTTTGGGTATAATAACCATGGTTATTTTTGCCATATTTTGGGTATAATAACCATGGTTATTTTGGCCATAATTTGGGTATAATAACCATGGTTATTTTTGCCATAGTTTGGGTAATAATTTGGGTATAATAACCATGGTTATTTTTGACATATTTTGGGTATAATAACCATGGTTATTTTGGCCATATTTTGGGTAATAATTTGGGTATAATAACCATGGTTATTTTGGCCATATTTTGGGTAACAATTTGGGTATAATAACCATGGTTATTTTGGCCATAATTAGGGCATAATAACCATGGTTATTTTGGCCATAATTTGGGTATAATAACCATGGTTATTTTTGACATATTTTGGGTATATTAACCATGGTTATTTTGGCCATAATTTGGGTATAATAACCATGGTTATTTTGGCCATAAGTTGGGTATAATAGCCATGGTTATTTTTGCCATATTTTGGGTAATAATTTGGGTATAATAACCATGGTTATTTTGGCCATAATTTGAGCATAATAACCATGGTTATTTTGGCCATAATTTGGGCATAATAACCATGGTTATTTTGGCATAATAACCATGGTTATTTTGGGTATAATAACCATGGTTATTTTTGACATTTTTTGGGTATAATAACCATGGTTATTTTGGCCATAATTTGGGTATAATAACCATGGTTATTTTTAGCATATTTTGGGTAATAATTTGGGTATAATAACCATGGTTATTTTGGCCATAATTTGGGTAAAATAACAATGGTTATTTTTGCCATATTTTGGGTAATAATTTGGGTATAATAACCATGGTTATTTTGGCAATAATTTGGGTATAATAACCATGGTTATTTTTGACATATTTTGGGTAATAATTTGGGTATAATAACCATGGTTATTTTGGCCATAATTTGGGTATAATAACCATGGTTATTTTTGACATATTTTGGGTATAATAACCATGGTTATTTTGGCCATATTTTGTGTATAATAACCATGGTTATTTTGGCCATAATTTGGGTATAATAACCATGGTTATTTTTGCCATATTTTGGGTAATAATTTGGGTATAATAACCATGGTTATTTTTGACATATTTTGGGTATAATAACCATGGTTATTTTGGCCATAATTTGGGTATAATAACCACGGTTATTTTTGCCATAATTTGGGTATAATAACCATGGTTATTTTTGCCATATTTTGGGTAACAATTTGGGTATAATAACCATGGTTATTTTGGCCATAATTTGGGCATAATAACCATGGTTATTTTGGCCCTATTTTGGGCATAATAACCATGGTAATTTTGGCCATAATTTTGGTATAATAACCATGGTTATTTTGGCCATAATTTGGGTATAATAACCATGGTTATTTTTGCCATATTTTTGGTAACAATTTGGATATAATAACCATGGTTATTTTTGCCATAATTTGGGCATAATAACCTTCTTTTTTTTGGCAATAATTTGGGTATAATAACCATGGTTATTTTTGACATATTTTGGGTATAATAACCATGGTTATTTTGGCCATATTTGGGTAATAATTTGGGTATAATAACCATGGTTATTTTGGCCATAATTTGGGTATAATAACCATGGTTATTTTTGACATATTTTGGGTATAATAACCATGGTTATTTTTGCCATATTTTGGGTATAATAACATGGTTATTTTGGCCATAATTTGGGTATAATAACCATGGTTATTTTTGACATATTTTGGGTATAATAACCATGGTTATTTTTGCCATATTTTGGGTATAATTACCATGGTTATTTTGGCCATAATTTGGGTATAATAACCATGGTTATTTTGGCCATAATTTGGGTATAATAACCATGGTTATTTTTGAAATATTTTGGGTAATAATTTGGGTATAATAACCATGGTTATTTTGGCCATAATTTGGGTATAATAACCATGGTTATTTTTGCCATATTTTGGGTAATAATTTGGGTATAATAACCATGGTTATTTTTGACATATTTTGGGTATAATAACCATGGTTATTTTGGCCATAATTTGGGCATAATAACCATGGTTATTTTTGCCATAATTTGGGTATAATAACCATGGTTATTTTTGCCATAATTTGGGTATAATAACCATGGTTATTTTTGCCATATTTTGGGTAACAATTTGGGTATAATAACCATGGTTATTTTGGCCATAATTTGGGCATAATAACCATGGTTATTTTGGCCATAATTTGGGTATAATAACCATGGTTAGGTTTGCCATATTTTGGGTAATAATTTGGGTATAATAACCATGGTTATTTTTGCCATATTTTGGGTATAATAACCATGGTTATTTTGGCCATAATTTGGGTATAATAATAATGGTTATTTTTGACATATTTTGGGTATAATAACCATGGTTATTTTGGCCATAATTTGGGTATAATAACCATGGTTATTTTTGCCATAATTTGGGTATAATAACCATGGTTATTTTTGCCATATTTTGGGTATATTAACCATGGTTATTTTGGCCATAATTTGGGTATAATAATAATGGTTATTTTTGACATATTTTGGGTATAATAACCATGGTTATTTTGGCCATAATTTGGGTATAATAATAATGGTTATTTTTGACATATTTTGGGTATAATAACCATGGTTATTTTGGCCATAATTTGGGTATAATAACCATGGTTATTTTTGCCATAATTTGGGTATAATAACCATGGTTATTTTTGCCATATTTTGGGTAACAATTTGGGTATAATAACCATGGTTATTTTGGCCATAATTTGGGCATAATAACCACGGTTATTTTGGCCATAATTTGGGTATAATAACCATGGTTATTTTTGCCATATTTTGGGTAACAATTTGGGTATAATAACCATGGTTATTTTGGCCATAATTTGGGCATAATAACCACGGTTATTTTTGCCATAATTTGGGTATAATAACCATGGTTATTTTGGCATAATAACCATGGTTATTTTGGGTATAATAACCATGGTTATTTTTGACATTTTTTGGGTATAATAACCATGGTTATTTTGGCCATAATTTGGGTATAATAACCATGGTTATTTTTAGCATATTTTGGGTAATAATTTGGGTATAATAACAATGGTTATTTTTGCCATATTATGGGTAATAATTTGGGTATAATAACCATGGTTATTTTGGCAATAATTTGGGTATAATAACCATGGTTATTTTTGACATATTTTGGGTAATAATTTGGGTAGAATAACCATGGTTATTTTGGCCATAATTTGGGTATAATAACCATGGTTATTTTTGACATATTTTGGGTATAATAACCATGGTTATTTTGGCCATATTTTGTGTATAATAACCATGGTTATTTTGGCCATAATTTGGGTATAATAACCATGGTTATTTTTGCCATATTTTGGGTAATAATTTGGGTATAATAACCATGGTTATTTTTGACATATTTTGGGTATAATAACCATGGTTATTTTGGCCATAATTTGGGTATAATAACCATGGTTATTTTTGCCATAATTTGGGTATAATAACCATGGTTATTTTTGCCATATTTTGGGTAACAATTTGGGTATAATAACCATGGTTATTTTGACCATAATTTGGGCATAATAACCATGGTTATTTTGGCCATAATTTGGGTATAATAACCATGGTTATTTTGGCCGTATTAAGGGTAATAATTTGGGTATAATAACCATGGTTATTTTTGCCATAATTTGGGTATAATAACCATGGTTATTTTTGCCATATTTTGGGTATAATAACCATGGTTATTTTGGCCATAATTTGGGTATAATAACCATGGTTATTTTTGCCATATTTTGGGTAATAATTTGGGTATAATAACCATGGTTATTTTTGACATATTTTGGGTATAATAACCATGGTTATTTTGGCCATAATTTGGGTATAATAACCATGGTTATTTTTGCCATAATTTGGGTATAATAACCATGGTTATTTTTTGCCATATTTTGGGTAACAATTTGGGTATAATAACCATGGTGATTTTGGCCATAATTTGGGCATAATAACCATGGTTATTTTGGCCATAATTTGGGTATAATAACCATGGTTATTTTGGCCGTATTAAGGGTAATAATTTGGGAATAATAACCATGGTTATTTTGGCCATAATTTGGGTATAATAACCATGGTTATTTTTGACATAATTTGGGTATAATAACCATGGTTATTTTTGACATATTTTGGGTATAATAACCATGGTTATTTTGGCCATAATTTGGGTATAATAACCATGGTTATTTTTACCATAATTTGGGTATAATAAACATGGTTATTTTTGCCTTTTTTTGGTAACAATTTGGGTATAATAACCATGGTTATTTTGGCCATAATTTGGGTAATAATTTGGGTATAATAACCATGGTTATTTTTGCCATAATTTGGGTATAATAACCATGGTTATTTTTGCCATATTTTGGGTAACAATTTGGGTATAATAACCATGGTTATTTTTGCCATAATTTGGGCATAATAACCCTGTTTTTTTGGCCATAATTTGGGTATAATAATTATGGTTATTTTTGACATATTTTGGGTATAATAACCATGGTTATTTTGGCCATAATTTGGGTATAATAACCATGGTTATTTTTGCAATATTTTGGGTAATAATTTGGGCATAATAACCATGGTTATTTTTGACATATTTTGGGTATAATAACCATGGTTAATTTGGCCATAATTTGGGTATAATAACCATGGTATTTTTGACATATTTTGGGTATAATAACCATGGCTATTTTGGCCATAATTTGGGTATAATAACCATGGTTATTTTGGCCATAATTTGGGTATAATAACCATGGTTATTTTTGCCATATTTTGGGTATAATAACCATGGTTATTTTGGCCATAATTTGGGTATAATAACCATGGTAATTTTCGCCATAATTTGGGTATAATAACCATGGTTATTTTTGCCATATTTTGGGTATAATAACCATGGTTATTTTGGCCATAATTTGGGTATAATAACCATAGTTATTTTGGCAATAATTTGGGTATAATAACCATGGTTATTTTTGCCATATTTTGGGTAATAATTTGGGTATAATAACCATGGTTATATTGTCCATATCTTGGGTATAATAACCATGATTATTTTGGCCATAATTTGGGCATAATAACCATGGTTATTTTGGCCATAATTTGGGTATAATAACCACGGTTATTTTTGACATATTTTTGGTATATTAACCATGGTTATTTTTGCCATCATTTGGGCATAATAACCCTGTTTTTTTGGCCATAATTTGGGTATAATAATTATGGTTATTTTTGACATATTTTGGGTATAATAACCATGGTTATTTTGGCCATAATTTGGGTATAATAACCATGGTTATTTTTGCAATATTTTGGGTAATAATTTGGGCATAATAACCATGGTTATTTTTGACATATTTTGGGTATAATAACCATGGTTAATTTGGCCATAATTTGGGTATAATAACCATGGTATTTTTGACATATTTTGGGTATAATAACCATGGTTATTTTGGCCATAATTTGGGTATAATAACCATGGTTATTTTGGCCATAATTTGGGTATAATAACCATGGTTATTTTTGCCATATTTTGGGTATAATAACCATGGTTATTTTGGCCATAATTTGGGTATAATAACCATGGTAATTTTCGCCATAATTTGGGTATAATAACCATGGTTATTTTTGCCATATTTTGGGTATAATAACCATGGTTATTTTGGCCATAATTTGGGTATAATAACCATAGTTATTTTGGCAATAATTTGGGTATAATAACCATGGTTATTTTTGCCATATTTTGGGTAATAATTTGGGTATAATAACCATGGTTATATTGTCCATATCTTGGGTATAATAACCATGATTATTTTGGCCATAATTTGGGCATAATAACCATGGTTATTTTGGCCATAATTTGGGTATAATAACCACGGTTATTTTTGACATATTTTGGGTATATTAACCATGGTTATTTTGGCCATAATTTGGTTATAATAACCATGGTTATTTTTGACATATTTTGGGTATAATAACCATGGTTATTTTGGCCATAATTTGGGTATAATAACCATTGTTATTTTTCCCATATTTAGGGTAATAATTTGGGTATTATAACCATGGTTATTTTGGCCATAATTTGGGTATAATAACCATGGTTATTTTTGCCATATTTTGGGTAATAATTTGGGTATAATAACCATGATTATTTTGGCCATAATTTGGGTATAATAACCATGGTTATTTTTGACATATTTTGGGTATAATAACCATGGTTATTTTGGCCATAATTTGGGCATAATAACCATGGTTATTTTGGCCATAATTTGGGTATAATAACCATGGTTATTTTTGACATATTTTGGGTATAACAACCATGGTTATTTTGGGCATAATTTGGGTAAAAATTTGGGTATAATAACCATGGTTATTTTGGACATAATTTGGGCATAATAACCATGGTTATTTTTGACATATTTTGGGTATAATAACCATGGTTATTTTTGACATATTTTGGGTATAATAACCATGGTTATTTTGGACATAATTTGGGTATAATAACCATCGTTATTTTTGACATATTTTGGGTATAATAACCATGGTTATTTTGGGCATAATTTGGGTAAAAATTTGGGTATAATAACCATGGTTATTTTGGACACAATTTGGGTATAATAACCATGGTTATTTTTGACATATTTTGGGTATAATAACCATGGTTATTTTTGACATATTTTGGGTATAATAACCATGGTTATTTTGGCCATAATTTGGGTATAATAACCATGGTTTTTTTTGACATATTTTGGGTATAATAACCATGGTTATTTTTGCCATATTTTGGGTATAATAACCATGGTTATTTTGGCCATAATTTGGGTATAATAACCATGGTTATTTTGGCCATAATTTGGGTATAATAACCATGGTTATTTTTGAAATATTTTGGGTAATAATTTGGGTATAATAACCATGGTTATTTTGGCCATAATTTAGGTATATCAACCATGGTTATTTTTGCCATATTTTGGGTAATAATTTGCGTATAATAACCATGGTTATTTTGGCCATGGTTATTTTGGCCATAATTTGGGTATAACAACCATGGTTATTTTTGACATATTTTGGGTATAATAACCATGGTTATTTTTGCCATATTTTGGGTATAATAACCATGGTTATTTTGGCCATAATTTGGGTATAATAACCATGGTTATTTTTGCCATATTTTGGGTAATAATTTGGGTATAATAACCATGGTTATTTTTGACATATTTTGGGTATAATAACCATGGTTATTTTGGCCATATTTTGGGTAATAATTTGGGTATAATAACCATGGTTATTTTGGCCATAATTTGGGTATAATAACCATGGTTATTTTTGACATATTTTGGGTATAATAACCATGGTTATTTTTGACATATTTTGGGTATAATAACCATGGTTATTTTGGCCATAATTTGGGTATAATAACCATCGTTATTTTTGACATATTTTGGGTATAATAACCATGGTTATTTTTGCCATATTTTGGGTATAATAACATTGGTTATTTTGGCCATAATTTGGGTATAATAACCATGGTTATTTTGGCCATAATTTTGGTATAATAACCATGGTTATTTTTGAAATATTTTGGGTAATAATTTGGGTATAATAACCAAGGTTATTTTGGCCATAATTTGGGTATAATAACCATGGTTATTTTTGCCATATTTTTGGTAATAATTTTCGTATAATAACCATGGTTATTTTGGCCATGGTTATTTTGGCCATAATTTGGGTATAACAGCCATGGTTATTTTTGACATATTTTGGGTATAATAACCATGGTTATTTTTGCCATATTTTGGGTATAATAACCATGGTTATTTTGGCCATAATTTGGGTATAATAACCATGGTTATTTTTGCCATATTTTGGGTAATAATTTGGGTATAATAACCATGGTTATTTTTGACATATTTTGGGTATAATAACCATGGTTATTTTGGCCATAATTTGGGTATAATAACCATGGTTATTTTGGCCATAATTTGGGCATAATAGCCATGGTTATTTTGGCCATAATTTGGGTATAATAACCATGGTTTTTTTTGACATATTTTGGGTATATTAACCATGGTTATTTTGGCCATAATTTGGTTATAATAACCATGGTTATTTTTGATATATTTAGGGTATACTAACCATGGTTATTTTGGCCATAATTTGGGTATAATAACCATGGTTATTTTTGCCATATTTTGGGTAATAATTTGGGTATAATAACCATGATTATTTTTGACATATTTATGGTATAATAACTATTGTTATTTTGGCCATAATTTTTGTATAATAACCATGGTTATTTTTGCCATAGTTTGGGTATAATAACCATGGTTATCTTTGACATAATTTGGGTATAATAACCATGGTTATTTTGGCCATAATTTGGGTATAATAACCATGGTTATTTTGGCCATAATTTGGGTATAATAACCATGGTTATTTTTGACATATTTTGGGTATAATAACCATGGTTATTTTGGCCATAATTTGGGTATAATAACCATGGTTATTTTTGACATATTTTGGGTATAATAACCATGGTTATTTTTGCCATAATTTGGGTATAATAACCATGGTTATTTTGGCCATAATTTGGGTATAATAACCATGGTTATTTTTGATATATTTTGGGTATAATAACCATGGTTATTTTTGACATATTTTGGGTATAATAACCATGGTTATTTTTGACATATTTTGGGTATAAGAACCATGGTTATTTTTGCCATATTTTGGGTATAATAACCATGGTTATTTTGGCCATATTTTGGGTATAATAACCATGGTTATTTTGGCCATAATTTGGGTACAATAACCATGGTTATTTTGGCCATATTTTGGGTATAATAACCATGGGTTTTTTGACATATTTTGGGTATAATAACCATGGTAATTTTTGCCATATTTTGGGTATAATAACCATTGTTATGATAAATGGTTAGCAGAAAGCATTATACCTGAACATGTGAATGTTAATTGGAAAAATTTGTATTTTTTAGGAGTTCGGTACACACGGGAAACAAAATTGAGGGGGTTACTAATGACTTTCGTCATAGAGTAGGGCTTAAACCAAGTGATTCCTGCACTTTCTGTGGAGAAACTAAAGAAATTCTGTGTCATTTATTCTGGAATTGCAAACATACTTCTCCTTTTTGGGAAGGAGTTCAGAAATGGATATCTGAGAATTTAACAGTTGTTGAGCACACCACCTTCTCTGTAGCTATTTGTTTAGGCATAGTTGATGAAATAGGAAACGTACTTTTACACTACATACTGCTTATTGACAGGTTTCATATTTACACATGTAGACTCGGAAATACCCTCCCACAGATAAAGACTTTTATCCAAAAAGTTTAAATTCGATGGAAATTGAAAAAGAAATTGCCAGAGATAGCAATGCCTTAGATGTTTTTCAAAAAAATGGTCTAAATGGAAGAGTACCCCTCAGTAAATTATCTAATCTTTTCAGTAAATCAAACCTGCCGTGCATGGATGCACCTAGCCTGTGGATCCGGTTTTTGTTTATTTTTTTTAAGTTATGATAGTGCTTTATATGCTGATGTTGTATTTAGTTTTATTTGTGTAAGAAAGTGTCTTATTTGTGTATTTAATGGAAAGAATAATAATAAAAACATTTACATTGCAAATGATTTCAAAAGTGCCAGCATTCTGATAATTATTCATCACAAGTTTAGTTCGCCATCACCTTCGTTGGTTTTTGCTCAGTTGATGTCGCTACAGAATAAGAGCACTCCTTGCTACAATAAGCTTGTAGCACAGAAGATTGTAATGCTGAGACAAGAAGGAAAGCCAGGAACTGAAGACGGGACCCAAACAGCGTTGTTTCCAACTGAAACTGATGGTTTTGCACTAATGCAAAATGCACGTGGTAAGTCCAAGAGTTTTGGTGGAACTTATTTCGACTTAATTTGGCGGGTAGGTAGAATTATAGAAGCCAATGTTAAAGCGGGTAGTATTTATTCTTAATAAGATTTTGCATCGTGTGCTAACATACAGTACAGCTTTTAGTTAAAATATTCGTTGCTTTGTAAAAGAGCTGTATGCGCTCACTAACAGAAGCGTTTGAATAGAAAAACAACATTTTACATTGGATTAATCTTCAAAGACTTACTCTAGATTTACAGCGAAATTTATGCATGGTCTACAAACCGGTAGATCTAGAGTAGTTTATATTTCTAATCGGGGCGAGTTCATGGACATCCATCGTTTGGGAGGACTGTGGTGTACATGTACCAAAGGTCGATTTCAACCTCTCAATTTTGCTAATTTTTGATCCCGCCAAAATCGGTTAAATATTGCAAAATTAAAAAATCCTCAAAATATGCAGTTCGCAACAGAATTGAACAAATAACCCTTCAGACTCTTCGTAAATATGCGTTCTTTACATCAGTAGGTTCAGTGGTCAGATTTACTCCTTTGCTTATTATTAAGCGGCGATCAAGTTATGGGTTGTAGGAACCCCGTGAAAACGGCTCTGACAGCCGCAAAACCGATTTGGTCTCCGTTCGCGTAAAATAAAAAACTAATCGAACTCAAAGTATTGTTTCTAGAGATAGTTCACCGGGACCTATGTTCTGGCAAAGTTTGGGGATTTTCGATTTTTTTATTTTGCACGCCCCCAGGCGAAGAAATGGGACGATCGCTCTTAAATACCACAATACGGATTTTTTCAATCGAATGGATTCTTCTGATGCATGATTTTGCATGAAATACTGATATTTGACCCAAAAAAATACGCGTATCTTTTTAAGACCTAAAAAATACGTGACAGATCGCCTGACCCAAAACATACCGAGCGTGTAAGCGTGTAAATTTTCAACCCAAAAAATACGCCGGACCTCCCCCCCTCCCATCCGCCCGTCATGTATACCGCGAGTACTCCCCCTCTAGGCCTCTGTGTACAATACGCGAAGTCTATTTTTTAATAATTATCATGTTTTGATTTACGTAATAATCAAATTTAAAATCCAACTGATGTAACTTAATTACTATTTCGTTATTGGTATTATAAAATAAGATAAGTATTTGATGGTCATGCAAATAAATCTGCTGTTGTTGTTTTCTTGGATAGCGTGACCTAGTAGATCTTCTACCTGCAACTAGATTCATTTGAGTTCAGCTGTCCTGACAAAATAAAACTACGTGTGAATCTAAAACGTCACAACCATGTTCACAGGGTCTTTGTCACTTTTCTGCGCATGTGTGATGATTTGATTTCTGGTCCGACGGACCAGAAATCAAAGTTAATTTATGCGATTAAAATCCTCTTCCATCCACCTCGCGAGGCTTCCAAAAGCTATAAAAATTGAGGTAAGGTATTATTTGGTCATTTTTGGAAGTTTTAAGCGGAAAACATTGCTTGTATTTTCTTTTCAACATCACAGGAAATATGATGTTCCGAAGGGTGATATACAAAGTGGAAAAGTTCCCTATGGTCCCCCCTATGAAATCAGTCATTTTTGCCATATTTGAAAATCGTGTCATTTCTCAGCCAATTGAGCTTTTTACAAGCGTTTTTTTGCTGAAATGAAACCTGTGATAGCTACTGAGTATATCCATACAAATTAGGCTGAAATCTGAGAGGTCGAAAAAAATTTCCAAATTTTGCCCTGAAAAAGTGAAAAAATAGCCATTTTGGGCATAATTGAAAATCGTGTTATTCCTCAGCCAATTGAGGTTTTTACAAGCGCTTTTTGGCCCAGATGAAAACTAGGATGGCTGCTGAGTCCATCTATACGAATTAGACCGAAATCGAAAAGGTCGAAAAAAATTGAAAATTTTTCTATGGTCCCCCCCTAGGAAAAAAAGTCCAAAATTGACCATTTTGAAACTTTTTAAAATTGCATTATTTCTCAGCTAATTGAGCTTTTTTCTAGCGGTTTTTTCCACATTTGAAAACTAAGATAGTTGCCGAGTCCATCCATACCAAGTACACTAAGATTGGAGGAGTAGTTTCTATTTTACAGCCTTCCAAATTCGAGCTAAAATATCGGCCGATTTTGAAAAGTTTTCTATGGTTCCCCTATGAAATCAGTCATTTTAACCATATTTTAAATTCATGTCATTTCTCAGCCAACTGAGCTTTTTGCAAGAGGTTTTTGGCCCAGATTAAAACTAGGTTGTCTGCTGAGTCCATCTATACCAATTAGACCGAAATCGGAGATGTCGAAAAAATTTGACAATTTTCCTATGGTCCCCCCACGGAAAAATGTTCAAAATTGACCATTTTGGGCAATTTTGAAAATCGTATTATATCTCAGCCAATTGAGCATTTTTCAAGTGGTTGAAAACTGGGACAGTTGCAGAGTCCATCGATGCCAAGTAGGCTAAGATCGGACGAGTAGCTTCTATTTTACAGCCTTCCAAATTCGAGCTAAAAAATCGGCCTATTTTTAAAATTTTTTTGTGGCCCCCCCTATGAATTACAGAAAAGAATTATAATTTTCAATCCTCATATATTTGGTACAATTCGCTTGTAAGAATTGAAAACAGACCTTTCTTTTTCGGATCCTGGTTCAGGGCAGGGGTTATGGAAGTTAACCATTTATCAGATGAGAGAGGTAACTTTCTTAGTTACAACAGCTTCGTACGCAACTTTAATATTAAAACAAATTATCTTGAATATTATAAAGTAATATCCGCTATAAGAGAAAACAAAAGATCCGTGCCGCCAACTTCAATGGATACTGTCAAATCAGACATCCAAAATCTATCGCAATCGAAAGTTAGCAAAAAGGTATGTCAACAGCTTATTGAAAAAAAGGCCTCCGTTCCAAAAAAGAGTCAGGATAAATGGTTAGCAGAAAGCATTATACCTGAACATGTGAATGTTAATTGGAAAAATGCGTATTCTTTAGGATTTCGGTACACACGGGAAACAAAATTGAGGGGGTTACTAATGACTTTCGTCATAGAGTAGGGCTTAAACCAAGTGATTCCTGCACTTTCTGTGGAGAAACTAAAGAAATTCTGTGTCATTTATTCTGGAATTGCAAACATACCTCTCCTTTTTGGGAAGGAGTTCAGAAATGGATATCTGAGAATTAACAGGAGTTGAGTACACCACCTTCTCTGGAGCTATTTGTTTAGGCATAGTTGATGAAATAGGAAACGTACTTTTACACCACATACTGCTTATTGACAGGTTTCATATTTACACATGTAGACTCGGAAATCCCTCCCACAGCTAAAGACTTTTATCCAAAAAGTTTAAATTCGATGGAAATTGAAAAAGAAATTGCCAGAGATAGCAATGTCTTAGATGTTTTTCAAAAAAATTGTCTAAATGGAAGAGTACCCCTCAGTAAATTATCTAATCTTTTCAGTAAATCAAACCTGCCGTGCATGGATGCACCTGTGGATCCGGTTTTTGCTTATTTTTTTTAAGTTATGATAGTGCTTTATATGCTGATATTGTATTTAGTTTTATTTGTGTAAGAAAGTGTCTTATTTGTGTATTTAATGAAAAGAATAATAATAAAAACATTTACATTGCAAATGATTTCAAAAGTGCGAGCATTCTGATAATTATTCATCACAAGTTTAGTTCGCCATCACCTTCGTTGGTTCTTGCTCAGTTGATGTCGCTACAGAATAAGAGCACTCCTTGCTACAATAAGCTTGTAGCACGGAAGATTGTAATGCTGAGACAAGAAGGAAAGCCAGGAACTGAAGACGGGACCCAAACAGCGTTGTTTCCAACTGAAACTGATGGTTTTGCACTAATGCAAAATGCACGTGGTAAGTCCAAGAGTTTTGGTGGAACTTATTTCGACTTAATTTGGCGGGTAGGTAGAATTATAGAAGCCAATGTTAAAGCGGGTAGTATTTATTCTTAATAAGATTTTGCATCGTGTGCTAACATACAGTACAGCTTTTAGTTAAAATATTCGTTGCTTTGTAAAAGAGCTGTATGCGCTCACTAACAGAAGCGTTTAAATAGAAAAACAACATTTTACATTGGATTAATCTTCAAAGACTTACTCTAGATTTACAGCGAAATTTATGCATGGTCTACAAACCGGTAGATCTAGAGTAGTTGATATTTCTAATCGGGGCGAGTTCATGGACATCCATTGTTTGGGAGGACTGTGGTGTTCGCGCTTTGTGATTAAATGTAAAGTTTTGTATTTCTTGTTTTTTGCATTCTTCAAGCCTTTTGATCAAAGGGAATTGGTAAGCAGACGGACAACGAGAATGGAGCTCTTCCTTGATACCAACCTAGAGGCCTTTCACGGAAAAGGTAAACATTATTGCATATTTTTGTTGTTATTTATTTATGTTTGTTTGTTTATTGTGGTTATGGTTTTGTTTGGTTTAATTATTGACTTGTCATTACGCTCGGTGTCGTCTTTCATACACGTGTCTATGTTGCAAGAGTCGCTAGCGTCAATCTCTAGTCGTTGTAATTCCCCACCCTCCTCATTAAACTTCTTTTTGGCCCAAACGTCTCGTCTCATTTGTAATGTTGTTGAGGAATAATTTGGAGGTTTGATTGTATCAAAGTTGGATATGGCGATGTTTCTCGTGAAGTCACCCATTGTTATTAATATGCTAACCAGAACCTAATTGGCTCTTGAAACAATGACTTTTGTTCCGTGGTTGGCAAATTTGAATATCAAAAGAAATGTGGCGTCAATGTTTGTAAACAAGAAAGATCGCTATAAAAACTATAATGCTATATTATATTCACTTACCTCAATAAAACATGATGTTTTACTTTTTCATTAGGATATTGACGGCAAGCAAAATCTGCATAGTCTGCAGTACAGGGATAATTATAACTGCTTCATGGTAAGAAGTGTTTAATTTTGTTTGTAGCTTTAGATGTGTCTAGTTCTATAAGAATGGATGCTTGCATGTGTAAACAATAGGTGGCCAAACTATCAAATTTTGGAAATAGAGAAAATTTGTTCCTTGCAAGAGGTTCCCCTCCATACTGACTACCCCAAATCAGTGAATGTTTCCCAAAATAACATCGATCTGTTAGCGCAAGGGCGATGGGGGTGGTGATTGTGGGAATCGGTGGGCGGCAGCTGTTAGTCTTGTTAAGGTCATACAAAGGGTAATTTCCCTTCTGATAAAGAGGCTCTTATATGCATGAGGGCCTGGTTATTTTGCAGACAACATGTCTTTAAGCTAGACCAGGATCCACAAAAAAGAGCTTGTGAATTAACCATTGCTCTTGGGAAAAGGAAAAACCCATTTTTCTGCACTGAAGTCGCATGTCACTTAGAAACAACCTTGCTGACCTCTTATTCTTTTTGTAGTTACATGGTACAAGCCAGTATCAGGACCAACCCATTTTCGTCAAAACATCTTCATAATGGTAAGTCTCCAAGATAACGTTTTTAATTTATTAAACCTTATCACCTCGATTAAGCTCCCCGGAGGCCAAGTATTAGACCGCCATCCCATATCAATGTCATCGATTGTCGTGAACCAGTTTTATTACATGCTGTGATGTTTTGGGCAAGAAACCTAAAGAAATCTCGTCACTTCGTACATTCATTTCGTACATAACTGTGGCCTTTTGTCATATTTTAAATTTCATTAGTCTATGGGGACGCGTGGGCACTTAATCAAGGGTATATTTCATTTTAATTGAATGTTGTCATTGAAAATTAAAAGTCCGTCATCTTTTGATACATTTTGATCTCCTCCACTGTAGCTGCGAATTGATTTTGCAAAAATAACTTAGATTGAGATCACTTTTGGTCGAAGGTCTCAAGCTGTAGATTCAGATTTGCAAATGCACTTTTTGTGTTCCAAATATCTGAAGTAAACGCATCAGAACAAGACTTGTATTTGCTGTCGTGTTTTCCTATTTTTTATGTATTTTTCGTGCTTATATATATTGCTTTATTTGAATTTATGCATTCGATGGTAGTGGAAACAATACAATTGTCGAGTGAAAACAGAACTCGATTTTCGTGATAACCTAAACCTCAAATTATTGTTCTTTCAAATCGAAAGCAAGAATGTTCATTTTCTTTTTTGTACTGAAAAGGTTAGTGCAAAATGAAACACTTGTCACCCAAAAAAAGGAAAAAAAATCAAATTTGGTTTTCTTTCACATGTAACTCGTACTAAAAAAATAAATTTCTGAGGAATATTTTCCGAAATATACAGATTCTTCCAGATATCACACTTTGTAAATAGGTTAAATTTGTCATTACCAGAGATATCTTTACTTGGGTTTCCAGCTGTTAGTGAGAGGCTAGGACCTAAAGTTAACATCAGATCCAACCGTTTTTCATGACATTACGAATAAAGTTTTTTTGCCCTCGAACGTACGTGGTGTAGGGGAGGGGAGGTGGGGAAGAGGGGTGATGTGATGGGTCCCCCAAACTGGCTCATTTTTGCACTGGTTTTCGTTCTGGCTATAAAGCACTGAACTTACTCTACAAGGTGAATACTTTTTGCTTATTATGACGTTATCTGAAGTCATTAAGGCCTCCATCTTAGATCCGCCATCTTGAATTTTAGTATCTTCTTTAAGTGACTATGAAATGAAAAAACCGAGCTATTGAAAAATAAGCTTATTTGAAAGGCCTTTAAAAATGAAGAAAAATGGCATTTTATTTTTTGTGATATCTCTTCTCGTTCCAGAGATATTCAAGATTTTCGAATTATGCAAATTAGGTACTGATGACGTCATAAGGTAGCATAGGTGTAAAACCACAAAGTATAGCATATCTCTGCAACTAATGATGCAATGAAATTTGAACTTTGCAGGCATATTGCACTCTCGAAAATACACCTTGATGTATATTTTGATGTCGCTATGGCAACAATTTTAGTTCCAGTCTCTTTCCTCTTTCCTCCATTTAAAGCGTGCGCAATGCCTATATTGCACTAGCTCTCCTAATTATCCTTTAAGAAGTGGACAATGTTTGCTCAAGATGAAATACCGGAATGATCATTCCTGTATATTAGAGATCTGGAACCGGATGTGTTGCCATAGCAACAGCAAAATATACACCATCTAATGTATTTCTTTGGCTTTAACGTGCTCGCCAACTTTTAATTTCATTGCATCTTTACTTGCAGAGATGCTATAATTTGAGTTTCTACACCCATATTATGACACCTCATGACATAATCAGTACCTAATTTTCATAATTCGAAAATCTTGAATATCTCTGGAACGGGAGGACATATCACAAAAAGGAAAACGCTATTCTTCATTTTTAAAGGCCTTTCAAATAGGCGTATTTTTCAATAGCTCGTTTTTTCATTTCATAGACACTTTAAATAGCCATAAAATGAAGGAAATCAATACGAGATTAGGCCAAACTATCAATGGGATGCAAAATATATGAATTTGGCTATTTTGCAGAAGAAGACTGGAAAAATAACAACAATGTTTACATTTTGTCACCCCTGCATGTTATTATGCGGCTGCCATGGCAATACCGAAAGTCATGGACACAGTTTCCATCAAAATTTTTGCAACGGATAATTGAACAGCTACTAAAAATTACGGTATCATGGAGAAAATCCTCTTTTCACAATAGTTGAAACCTAAAATGTTGCAGTGGGGAAGTGGCATTCAACCCTCACCCCTCCCCTGGTGCGTCCGAGGGTTAAAATTCCAGGCTATTCGAAGCTTGGGAGGTGGTGCAGGAGCCCCTTTCCGGCCTGTACGCCGATGCTGGTCATGTCGCTTTGTAAAGCTGAAAGGGTTTGCACTCCAATGGTGTGATTGGTGTAGGCGCAATCCAATTATAGTAATAGTTGAGCTTTTGCTTCAAGGATTTATTTTAAGTCGCTGCAAAATTGGATGTTTGCTTTTTAGTCGAAGTAAACAATAAAAATAATTTCCTTGACTTCGATGTCAAAAATTGAAAATGAGATTTTACTGGCGTCTGGTTCCATTAATGGAATGATCGGAATGTAAACAAAGCGGATTCCCATTTAGCATAAAATAGCGGTTACTGAAGAATAAAGTTAAAATTCGCCGATTTTCTTTGCTCTAATGATTCCAGAACAAAAAAGATTTCTAGTTTAATTTCGTTTCTAAAGAAATAGATGTAACTTGAAATACTTTTTCTGCTGAAAATAACACTTTGTAACACAAAAGAAACTTTTTAATTCAAAATGCTACTTGCCACATTTGATTTCTCGCCTTTATTGCTAAAAGTGAAGTTTTTCAATCGACATTAAAACGTGTTTACTTAAAGGAAATGGTCTCAGCTAAAACTGGAATTTGTAACCCAAACTAGCTGATATTTTATAACTGAAAGAGGGATCTTTTTGAGGTGAAAATTCGCTCATTTTCAACTCGTAAGGGCATAGTTTTCATCTCAAAATTGTCTTGTTCTTTTTAAAAAGACACCAAAATATGATATTTCTTTTACTCAAACGGGGTCTATTTTGGCTCACAATTCACGGTTAGTTTTCTAAAAAATAATCCTTCAGCTTAAAGGTATTTTTCAGACTCTTAACTCTGACTGGCCATTGAGTCTTTCTCGGGTGAAAAAGTAAAGTTTTCATATCAAAAACTCACTTCCTCTCGAAAGAGAAACTTTTCTGAAAAATATGATACTTTTTAAGTCAGACAGACGGATTCTTTTTTCTTCAAATTGATTTTTAAGTATAAAAGTAAACGTTTCTGGAAGTGCAAGTGTCCATTTTCAACGAAACAATGAACTTCTTCAACAAAGAAAATGAGTCTGTCTTAACTTGTTCTAGTTTCTAAAGTTCTATTTTTGTTTAAAGGACTGTACTTCAAATACTAATGAACTGAAATTGTTGACAACAGGGGTTTCGAGGTTGAAAATATATTTTCATGATTTTCGTGGAGACAAAATTCCAGGTATAAGAAGAAGTATCCAATAACACTGAAAGTTTGCCAACTGGACTTGTTTTCTTCAAGGTCATATGTTTACAAATTCATTTGTAAATAGATGAAAAAAAGTTTGGATATAAAGTTTTATGAGAACGGTAGTTAAAACTGTCAATCAATTCTTAGTGATGGAAGGAACGGTTAAATTAATTATGAAACTTGCCTGGGCCAGGTGTGGGGATTTTTTTAATTGTCCTAGATTTCTAATTAAAATGTTGAAAGCAATATCCTTACGGTAGCCAGGAACTTTTGTTTTTCTAAGATCTCCAGTGTATGTCTTAAAAAGGATATTATTTTGCTTGATTACGTTCAAAACCGGTTTTTCTAAAAAATTTAAATTTCTGCACAGAGAGTACAACAGCAAACGTTCCAGCTTTTAGATTGCTTACAAGCTGTGATCGGATTATGATTTCTCCTTATAATATAAGCCAAACATGATGGTCAAAGGATATTGTAATTGTCTTCACGTTTAACAAAATTTTGCAGCTTATGTTAAGACAAGAATGGAGAGTTGGCATGTTTAAATTGTCTAAAGGCCCATGTTAAAATCATGGCCTAGGCGTAACAGGAAAATTTTCAATTCTTTTTCGCCTCGTCCGATTTTAGCTTATGATCGACTCACGAGCCTGCCTAGATTTCATCTGCTTGAAAAAGCTCAATTGGCTGAGAAATAACACGATTTTCAAAGTGGTCAAAATGGCCCATTTTGGGTGTTTTTCATAGGAAAATTTTTTCTACTCATAGGAAAATTTTTTCTACTCGTCCGAAAAAGTATGTGGTTGTTTAAAACGAATTGGTATGGCCGGACTCGGCAACTATCCTTGAGAAGGGCCCAAACCGCTTGAAAAAGGCCCAATTGGCGGAGAAATAACACGTTTTTGAAAAGTGGTCAAAATGGCCGATTTTCGATCTTTTTCCTAGGGGTAACATAGGAAAATTTTCAATTTTTTTCCGACTCGTACGATTTTAGCTTAATTGATACGGATCGACCCAGGAGCCGTCCTGGATTTGACATGTGCAAAAAACCGCTTGAAAAAAGCTCAATTGGCTGAGAAATGATACGATTTTCAAAATGGCCAATTTTAGATTTTTTTCAAAGGGGGGATCATAGGAAAAGTTTCAAAATCTTCATCCTTGAAGATCCCTAAACAATCTTCCGTGTGCTTTTAAATGGAGACGTTTTGGAAATTGTTAGCTAAAATAGCTTTTCTCTGCAATTGTCTGTGATTTTTTCGGGGGGGGGGGGGGGGGGGCTGACGGTGGGGGGTGGTTTGCGGTTTGCTCTGTTCGCTAAATTTGGTTTGGTTGAAATGTCAGACCTCCGTGTTGTAAATTTCGAAGGTTGTCGGATGTTTCAGAAATGTTTTAGAATGTTTCAGAAAACGGAGAGATGTTGTTATACAGGGATCAAAAATCAAAAGCCGCGAGTAACGGTGAAATTTTAAATAGTATTGTCAAAAACTGCAAAAAATATCGAAAACATAGCAAAATCCATTGAGAACGTTTGGCATAGCTTTTGGAAAAATAACGGTGGAATTTTGGAGGCATGTTCAGATATCAACTGCGTTGTTCAGTCTTCGCGATGTCACCATCCTTTTTCTCGGTGAGGTTTTCTTTTTTGTGAAATTTTAATAGCCAGAGATGTATTTCCTTTTTTTTTCTTTTTCTAGAAAAAAAATACGTCTCTTGGCTACTAAAAAATTAAGGATTTTGCTTCTTCGAAATTCTGAAAAAGAAAAAAAAAGGTCGATGGGGCCTCAAGCCCCTTGCTGTGGTAGTTGTTAAGAAACAACTTAAAGAACTCGACGGCGAGAGAGAGAGGCCGTCGACGCCAGAGGGCGCGCGTCAAACCGCTAGGCCACGGTGGCGTTGAGAAAAATATGGCCAATTTTTCATAGATATAGGTTCGGAGCTATTGTTTAACGAAATTATGCATAAAATTCTCATTGGTATACAAAATTGATGACGCATTAATACACAGGGGACGAAAAAGGCGTGCAAACAGAATTACCATATAACGTTTAGTTCATGTTTTTAAATAATTTATTTTTATTTTGTTCAAGTTGGACGAAAGTAGTAGTAATGGTAAAGTTTGAATTGCCGATAGCTAATTTCTTGCAGTTTCTCAAACTAAATAGAACCGATATTTTGTGATTGCATTCTTATTGTAAACATTCTTCTGACTCTACACGCATGTTTGCTTTTTCCTTTCAGTGTAACTTGGACTTGTTAAGTGGGCGATGAAGATCAAAGTCAAGTACAAAGAAGACAAGAATTAACTGTTAAGAACTCGGGACAATAATTTTAGAGGTAATAAGTTTGATTTAGCCACCGGAAATAATCTTTCCTAATACTCAATCAGACTCGGTTACAAGTCAGAATGAAGATATTGACTTCACAATAACACTAAAACAAAATTGAATAATCAGTTTTCAGAAAATCAGTGAACAAATTTGAATAACCGTAATCTAGCTAAAAACATTGTTTGAGGAGAGGCTAATTTCATAGTTTGATGTAATCTATAGTTGTGTAATCTATCAGTCTATTCTGGGACAGTAATAATTCGCTCTTAAGTTTTGGTAATGACGTTGAAAAAGTTCCGTTAATTGCACGAGTTTCAAAATATTTTGCGACAGCCATTGACAAAATGCCACGTAATTCGCCTCGACATATTTAAGTCAGGAGTTTTCTAGCAATTTGTCAATGGCTGTTAAGAAAAATTTAAAACAATTTACGGTACTTTCTCAACGTCATTATCAAAACTCAGAGCGAATTATTGCTGTCACGGAAAGAGTGATAGATCAGACAATCGAGACTTCTCCCGACAAGAAAGCATGTTTTGATTGCATAGTTTACGATTTCAGATGAGATATTGAGCACTGCCGCTTAAACTTGCAAATTCAAGTCCGAATCGTTAGTCTTTATATTTATGAGGAGCAAAATTGTAAATAGAATTTTAGAAGAAAGAAATTTTCCTGTTTCAAGCTTTCAAAAAGAATTTAGTTCTGTTATTTTAAATCTCACTTTTCAAATTAGTTTTAAAAGCAGTATTAATTTCATTTTTCAATGTCTAAACCAGAAATTACTAAGTGTGGAAATCACGACTCCATATACAATGAGTAAAACAAATTTATTGTATATTGAGTAGTAATTTCTGGTTTAGACATTGAAAAATGAGAACAACTTTTCTTGTAATAATTTGATGTTTTAATAAATAAATATTGCAATCGCTCTTGTTTCTTTCTTTTATTGTCAAGCGTACATGAATAAAAAATTGCGCTTTTAAAAGGGGCCTGGAAACTAGTCAAAATGTAGGCTATCTCTTTTACTACATTTTGCCTATGTAGGGTTGCCGAACGGAAAAAACTTCTGCGATTTTGAACAGAGTCTAGCCTGAAATCAAATCTATACTTAGGACTTTTGATGACACAGATCCATTGCACAGTGCAAGATTTTTCCCGCCAAAAGACTTAGTATATTTTTGACTTAAAACCAGACACTATTCAAGCACAGACTTTTTTTCCAAGGACAATTTTCCCGCTAAAAGACTTAGGTTTTTTTCCTTGACCCCTTTTAAAAGCGCAAAACTTTCCCGTCGAAAGACAAGTACCCGCATACATACATATCTTTATTTAATCTCGAATTTAGAGTAGCTAAAGTCTAAGCTAGTATCTTCGAGTTACAAGATGAGTATGATTCTAATACTACTAAGATGTGGACTTATCCACATTTCTTCTTTTTAATTTGAGATATACAAGATTGTCCTACAAATAACTTTTCGAATGAGTTTCCCTGTTACGTATAAGTCAACAACAACCAAGATTAATGTTAATCAATGAATTTCTTGAATCTTCTGGCGTCGTCTTTTAACCTAAAATTAAAAAGGAAAATTCAAGTTAATGGTTGGACCACACTTTACAAAGTTTGTACTTGCATCATTCATCAGACTATTAATAAAACTATTCATGTAGTGTGACTGATTTAAAAATAACTGCATAGAAGTTCATATCTATGGAGACGACCAAACTGGCTGGAAAGCGAAGATAGGCTTCCCTTTCACTTGCGTTATAAATAACAACTTTGCAGAAAATGGAAAAGAAATGACATCTTACTGATCCTGGCATATTTAAATCTTTCGGACTTTTGTAGAAGAATTTAAGGTGGCTCATCTCAGTTTTTCAGAACAACACCAACCCAGCTTCGCTGTCTTGCGTAGGCAAGAGATTAAATAAGGTTTCCAAAAATGTACATCACGATCGCCCAGGCGGTAATCAAGCGCGGCAAGTCAAGCATGGCAAACTTGCTGATCCCAAAGCACACAAATATGTAGAATATAGACAGAAGATAAACTTCTGAAACAAACCAGCTGTCAACAAGTAATCGGATAACGAAACTTTCCGCAGCGAATGCAAAAGTACATTATATTTTTATAAATATTTCGCGCTCTTAAAATGGTTCAATGCCTTTGAAATTTTCAGAGATGACACATAACATGCTAGACTTTCGATCTAGAGATTTAAAAAAAAACTCTATGGACTAGTTTTTAAATAGATGCTCCCATATCAAAGGCGTTCCTTCTATGAGAAAAATGTGAATATTAAAGACATTACTTTTGAGTTCGCAGAGAGAAATCTCGGGAAGCAAACTGGATGAAAACTTTCAGGAAAGTTGTTCTATGCCAAAGGTATGAAACATGGAAAAGACATTGTTACAATCTACAGGAAGCCGCTGGAATCACGAACTAACAGATACTAAGGCGGAATTTTGACAGCAAAATATTCAACTTGCTTTTTTCAAAAACGCTCTCATAAAATTTTTTAAAACTTTGCAGTGTGGAAGACCTAAATATATACTAGAAGGGACGTGGATTCATTTTAAAAGTTTAGGTCTGGATTTCGAGAAAAATGCTGATTTTAAGAAACCATGACGTCATCATTTCGTTTCTATGGTAACACCGATGCCAATGAAACGTACATTTTTGGAAACCTGATTCAATATTACTTTCTTAATCTTCTACAGCCTGAGTAAAACTTTGTTATAAACACGTCTATGCATGGCGTACCTACTTTTCATTTTGGTTCTATTTATTTTTCAAAGCGACCCTTCTGTTCCAAGATTAAAATAGAAAGTCTCAAAACTAGTTACAATGCATTTTCGTTAATGTAAGTTATGAGAATTTGACAGTGCATCAAGACATGCCTAATATTCATGCTTGTTCTTCTTACTGCTACACCAATTTGATAAAACTGCAGATTTTCTTACTGAATGCCTTACATTTCCTTTAACTTTCACGCTGAGAAATGTTTCATAACAATTTCCCATACAATCATTGTAAATCCTTTCCATACGGACTTTTTTCCTTACTTTTGTACATTGAATACAACACAATCAGTGTCAAAAACAATTTTTGAGAATCACCGCCTGTACGTACTTTTCACATCTTGAAAGGTTAACCCTAAATTTTTCAAGTATATCAATTTCTATCCTTTTCTATCAAAGCCATCCTTGTTTCTTCTCAGTAAACTTCTTTGATGTTTTTCTACCTTTGAAAACAATTATTTCAAGGTTTTTGATTTGAGGCCTGATTAGACTAACTTCACTCTTGGCAACTAAAGCCCATTTACAAAAACTATCATTTTGGTGTACCACAGCTCGATTTGAAAATTCCAAACCGTTGCAAAATTACTCAGGACAACAAGAGAGAATCTACAGCTATGTTATGGTTTGTACATCCTGAAAATTTAGCCTAAATTTGTTTGTCATTTGTAATCCGCATAAATCTTCTCCATCCTTGTTTCTGTTTCACCTCTTTGGTGTTTTTCTTCCTTAGTAGACTAATGTTTTGTAGTTTCCATCATTGCAAGGGTAATTTTCTTCCATGCAAATAAAGAAAACAACTCAAAATATAGTGAGGAAAATAGCTTGTACAATTCAATTAACTTCTGTGAAACAATCGACACCCAAAGAATGAGTTGTTTTCATCAAAGTTGAAAAACCTTTCTGTTTGCTTGAACAGTATCAAATATCTTATACTTTATAGAGCAGTCTTGAGAAAATTGTAGTATTTACTACACAACAGCCTTTTGGCCTTCTTTGGGATACCATAAAACTGTACACAGAATTAAAACAATTCTATTATCAACATCATTCGCTTTCACTTTGTAGCTCATAAGGTCGTTCACAACAGTTTCCAGCACATTCCAGCTCTTGTACTTTGCTGGGTCAGTACAACCGCTCTTTATCAGTTGATGTTACAATAATGGTGCGAAACAAATACCAAATAATTGGCGAACAAGTTGTGATTTTTTTCTTGGCATTACTAGTTACCATAAAAACAATATAACCAGATTAAAACACCCTTAAATTTAGGTTCAATAACTTACAACTCAAAATCTAGCTTGTTGATCTCCATTTTTTATTGTTAAATACTGATTCCTCATCAAGATACATCTTTTTTCAAAGTTAACGGAATTTCCAGGAATGGTTTCAGAGCCACCTTAACAATTCAGTAATAAACAAGGGGGTTCACTCATCTCCTTTTTGAGTTATAAGCACTTAAAGTGAAATTTAAGGGTGTTTGCAACCATTTCTACTGTTGCTATGGTAACCAGAAATGTCACGAATCAAACATAACTTTTTGATACCATTATTCTAACATCAACTGATAAAGAGCAGTAGCACTGAACCATCAAAATATAAGAGCTGGAATATGTTGGAAACTATTCTGAGCCACCTTAATTAAGCTGTCACTTCTAAAACATGGACAGGTTTGAAAATATTAGATCCATTTTTAGCAGAAACATTTCAGAAGGGATATCACAAATTTGAAAATAATAAATTTCCTAAACAAAGTGCTAAAAGTGCATCTCACCCCCAAAATAGTTTTGGCTGAAATAACCCTTTGCATCAGTTTGAAATACATTGCACCTTTCATTTCTCCTTTTTATCTAATTATGACTGTTTATAGCATTCAAAAGTTACATCAAACTGCAACAAAGTCAGAAGGGGCGTGGGTCTATTCCCAAATTGACATCACAAACTGATTCGCATTGCCTCAAGACTTTGTAACATACATGGAAATCAGTCTGTGACGTCAGGTCCCTTCTGACTTGGTTGTGGAACAGATGATGCTCAGTTTTCCATAACTTTTGAATGCTGTACATAGGTAGTTAGAAGTTGGTAAAAAGGAGAATCGAAAGGTGCAAAAATACGTTTCAAACTGATGCAAAGGTTTATTTCAGCAAAAAATACTTTGTGGTTTGGAGCATTTTAATCAAAACCCAAATTTGAATGAGAAAGAATATTTTTTGGAAATATCAAAAGTTTAAATTTTATTATTCTTGGGAAAAAACCACTTAATAAACTTCAACCAAATTTTCATGAAAAAGAAAATAGTAAACCAAAGTCTAGATATGAACTGGTGCACACGCGAACTTAAAATCCATTTTATCTCACTTTACTATATAAACAGCAGTATTTATTACAGGGATTTCCATCCCTCAGAAAAACTGTGATTGAGCTTGCATAAAACTATGATAACTTCACTGATGTTATTGATGATTTTATTTTTGGTATCATGTATGCTTGACCCTTTTACTGTATTTAAGGTTACTTCCCACCTTCACAGCTGTCCTTTGCGAAAAATTCAAATGCACGCTAGTTTCAATAAAATCTTAACAAACTACACATCAAAAGAGAGCTTAATAAATGGAGTTTCCAATAATATATAGATTTAGCCAAGCCTAAAAGTGGAGCTACGAATTTTTGCTGGTTCTTAATAATTTCTAAAATTGTGTGCTGCAATTGCGTTCATTGCAAGTACTAGCATGTGCAACTACTGTCCTCAAAAAAGATTCCACATCTGAAATAAATAAGAATTAAAAACGATTGCTCCAATTGCAGAATTTCAAATGAGAATGACCATGAAAAAGTTAAAAAATCCTCTCAGAAGGCAAAACAATTGGACCTCAGCCCACGATCAATGAAAAATAATACCTGGTCAGCGGACAAATTAAAAAAGGTGATCTCCATGAGTTCTAAATATGAGCCTGCAATCTGGTCATGTCATAGCGAAGCTCTGGCGCCCCGAAGTGCTGCCAAGGGTAGCCCCATACTCATATGGAAAAGAAAAGGAAACCCATGAGTTGATTTAAATTTATGGTAGCCTTTTAAAATGTTAACCAGGTGGAACTCTCTGGACTATGGCATATTCATTTGATATTTGGAGCCACATCGTACACGCCCGAGTCGTGCTGCTTGCGATTTTGACCATGAGAAATTAAAGGCATGGTTCTCCTGTTTGTACTTTGTTTAGGTGCTTGGTTCTCTTATTTATATAGGTATGGGGCTCCGCTAAAAGGGTGTTGCCACTAAAAATAAGCCAGATGTGTTGCGTAAATGGATGCCATGGGAAAAATAATTATTTTAAATATCAGAATTTCCTGACCCTTTTTTTGGCTGATGCCTTGTGAATAACAATGTGCAGTCATTTGTCTCAGCTGTGTCATCTGATACCCGATGAATTCAATAGAAACCTTGGTTGTTTCACGTCTTACCAGCTCCTGCCACTTACATGTACAAAAAGGAAAAATCTCTTAACTACATTTTATTGTAAACTCCATTAATTTTATTAAGCTTTCTTCTGATGTATAGTTTGTAAGGATTTTATTGAAAATAGCACACGTATGAATTTTTCCTGAAGGACACCTGCAAAGGTGGGAAGTAACCTTAAAGTTGTTAGTGCAAAGTCAAAACATCTTTACATTATTCCTCTAGGCAAAAACGAAAAGGCAACAAAGGAAAAAATGTTCTGAAACGTTCATATGACCTTCAGTCTTTAGTTTGAAAATCTTCAGAAATCTGAAAAAATGGTTTCAAATCTTCAGAAAATCAAATAAAACTTTGTTCTCGTGTTCAACTCAGTATATCTCATTTGTTAAACAACAATTTTAAAAATCAAACAGAAATTTCACGTGCTTCCATTCACTATTCTATTTCATTTGGCATAGGCTATTAAATTGAACTCTACTTCTCACAGCATGACATCTCAAAGTCGTCAGATCCTAATAATTTTTTTCATATAAATTCTCTTGCATTTCCTTACATTTAAAAATCATGCAAAACATTCAGAAATTCAGATGCACCTTAATTGCAGAACTTTGAAAAATATATAAACACTAACATCGACCAATGTTTTGATCTTTTAAATGACATTTTACTGTCATGCCAGTAAAATATAGTTAATGGAACATGACGCCCATATCTTTGGGTCTTTCATGGCAGCACAGCTCTCAATAAACTTATTGTGCAGTCAAGTGCCAAATGCCGTCAAACTACGAGACTCTTTGTATATTGGGTTAAAACATTATGACTTTGTTGTCTTTAGCATATAACAATTCACGGCATTGGTGAAAAATATTAAAGCACTATTCATTGTGATGTTTTTACACGTGTGATGATAAGATGGAACCATAGTACAGCTCTTTTTACTGCGTATTTTGTAGATGTTTGTCTCGCTATAAAAGCTCAAACAAACTGTTCAGAGTTCACTTTAGTGTTCTGTTGTACAGCGCAGTTAGTACTGGTTGTAAAGTAGCGTAAAAAATTTGGTGCCTGGTAACGTGAAAACAACGGAATAAATTAGTTGAATGAAAAGCGTTCGTTGATACCGTGAGGATTAAGAGTGCCGATTTGAAAAATAAATTTTTGTTCTAGAGTTTTACGGCTTTCCATGTTTCCTTGGTGAAGGGAAAAGCCGCAGACTGCCATATGTTGCTTAGAATGATTTGGGAGATTGAAGTTTGAATGAAATTAATGGAGGTTGCGAAAAGATTCTACCAGTGTCGGGATCATTTTGAAGTAATTTAAAGTTTTTGAGGATGATGGATTTAACTGCGTGGTTGTGAGGGTGAATAGGATTCTATCGTTGTTTTCTCTCTGTGACATTTGTAGTGCTAACTGTCGATCAATTTGTTGGGCGCGATGATGGCCCGCTTGAACAACAGAAGCAGGATAGCCGCGTTTGTCGAAGAAATTGCACATTTCCTCTGATTTTAAGGAAAAATCAGAGTCATCACTACAAAGATGGTGAAGTCTAAGAAACTGAGAATAAGGAATGGAATTATTGACATGTGATGGATGTGAAGATGAATACAACAAATAACTATGAGAATCTGTGGGTTTGTAGTGCACACTGGTGCATAAACCGTTGCCTTCAATAGAAACTTTGATATCCAGGAATGTTAAGGAAGTATCGGAAATTTCCCAGGTATATTTAATGGCAGGATGAAACGAATTAACAGCGGTTATAAATCGATCGAGATCCTCTCTGGTAGAAGAGGTAGCGCTGATACAGTCGTCAATGTAGCGACGATAGAGTTCAGGTTTTGGGCCGTTGTATTGATTGAAAAATTGGTGTTCAATGTAGCCTACGAAAAGATTGGCGTAGCTGGGTCCCATTTTGGTACCCATGGCCACGCCATTGATTTGTTTGTAATAATTGTTCGCGAATGAAAAACAGTTGAGTGTTAACACTAACTCAGCCAGGCGGAGTAGTGTTTCCGAGCTTGGTTCCTTAACAGTGCGTAAATCAAAAAATGATGTGATGTGATTTTGTCCATGGCAACAGCAAAGAATTCTGTGGAAAGAAGAAAGGTTCTTTTCAAGAAATACTTCAGCAAGTCTGTCCAGGATCGGTGGACAAACAAAGAAGATGCACCCGAATAAATGTTCTGGTTTGCTCTAGTAAGTGACACTGATTTTCCTTCCCATTAATTGTTTGCTTTCAGAAATACAGTAGGCTATCGCATTGCATTTAGATTCTTCCGTGTCAAGTTAACTTTTGTGCGATTCCTTGAACATTATTGCGATTATATTTGCTTTCTCCTCTACGATTGACTCATGGTAAAGGATACCTTCTATTTCAAGAAGGAACAAACTGAAAACATTTGAGCATTCGTACATGTACATGACCAGATAAAACTCTGTAAGGGATTCTAAGCTCTGATATGGAAATCACCAACAGAAAAATACAGCGTTCATTGCTCGTACATCTTCGCCTGTACAGAATTTTAACTGTAGTAAGTGCTTTGTATTCTGTATATCTGATTGAGGAAGCCAATAAAAGGCAAATTTATCTTTCTGAGTTGTTTTCAAATTGTTGCATGACACGTCATTGCGTGCACGACAGGAGCTTGCAGTTGACTGTGACCCCAATGCAATGCAGTCATAATTTAAAATATGGTTTATCTGTATTTCTTAGCTACATGTAGATGGTATCAAAAGAAAACATTTTTTTGCCATTTTCTACTGGTAGATTTTATTTTAGGACGCTAAATGCCCAAATCTGTTCGATTTTCAAACGCAAATGCGCATGGTGCATCCTGGTAGAGAGAGAGTCTTGAGAGTAACTTGAAATGAAATGAAAGGTGGCAAAAGGAATGATCATGTAGGGGGCTCTGTCTACCCATCCCACTCCCCTGGGGGTTGTGGCTATCCCTCAAGGTCAAGGATGATGGTCTTCGGTGTGTCCACAGGTAACTAACGAGTCCAATTAATTTTGCTTGAAATATTGGTCACATTGTGGGCAACTGGTACCAGGCGGGAAAGCAGGCAGTGGTTGTTATTGGTGCCCTTTCCTATGCCTTTGTTTCTTCTCCAGCTCTTGACATCTTTTCACTTCAAAAGTGTTTCTCCAGAGAGGCCTGCCCCTTGCTGTCTCCTCCCAACAACTGATATCGATGCTGCACATCTTAAAGTTCGCTTTCAGCACATCTTTGAAACACTTCTTCTGCCCCCTCTCAAAGCAGTTCTGAGTAGAAGATCTGCTTAGGAAGATGTTGGTCAGGCATTTGTCCTACATGGCAGCTCCACCTGAGTTGATTGTTGATGATGCTGACTTTGATGCTAGTTGTTTGATGCTTCTTGTTCTTCTGTCTTCCCAACTGATGTGGAGGATCTCTAGGAGACAGCGTTGATTGAACTTCTCAAGAGATTTTAGATTGTGACGATAAGGGGTACAGGTCTCAGATGCATAGAGGAGCGTTGAGATAACGACTGTATTGTACACCAGGACCTTTGTTTCTGTTAGAATATCACGGTCCTCAGAAACTCTTATTTGGAGTTTGCTGAAAGCATTCCCAGCGAACTTCAGGAGATGTTGGATTTCAACCTGAATGTCAACATTTGCTGACAGAAGACATAGTGGTTCACGTTCTCCAATGGTGTTGCACCACTGACATATCACTGTTACAAGTGTGGGGAGGTGTTTGGTAGAGGACCTGGGTTTTCTTGATGTTGATGTTCAGTCCAAGCCTCATGTATGCCTGATGAAAGGCAGTCAAGATACACTGCAGATAGTCTTCATTGAGTGCTACTTAATATAGTGTTATAATCAGCATATTTGAGCTCCAAGATGCTGCAAACGGTTGTCTTTGTTGGTTGAAGGTTGAAGAGTTTACCATCCATACAGTAGGAGATCTTGATGTTTCTGTGAGAATATCATGGTCCTCGGATACTCGTATTCGGAGTTTGCTGAAAGCATTCCCCGGCGAACTTCAGACGATGTTAGATTTCAACCTGTAAGTCGACATTTGCTGATGTCTTCCAAGGTAACAGAAGTGGTTTATGTTCTCCAGTTGTGTTGTGTTGTGTTATCTTCAGCATATTGGAGTTCCAAGATGCTGCACACGGTTGTCTTAGTCTTTTGAGGTTGAAGAGCTGACCATATGGTAGGAGATCACCAGGATCATCGCAATGAAGATGGTGAAAAGATGGGTGCCACTACACAGCCTTACTTCACTCCAGATGTAACTGAGAAATGCTCAGAGCTGTCCCTGCTGGTCTGGACTCTAGACAGCAAGCCATCATGAAGTAGTTGGAGGATTTGGATGAAGTTGTCTGGGCCATCGGTATGTGGTCAGCGGAAGTCCCTTCAATCGGTGGTGCTTCATGATGGTCTGAAGCCAGCCTGTGACTCGGGAAGGATCCTCTGACAGAGATTTCAGATGGCTGTTCAAGATACAGTATGTGCTAGCATCTTAACAGCTGTTGTCAAAAGAGAGATCCCACAATAGTTTCCACATTCAGATCGATCACTTTTGTGTTTGTTTATTGGGGATAGATAGATACATGTGAAGGTTGTGGGACATACACTAAAGCTGTAACTCCCTACTTCTGAAGATATTTGATTAAGAGGAAAGGCTGCTTGGGCTTGGAAGGCAGTGACCTAAAAAAAGTATTGTACTAAAAGTACTCATAAACATCATTTGACAAGCTGTTCCGAGGCCCAAACCCTTACACTATCACATGCCATTTTTGGCAGAAAAGGTATCTTTTCCATATAGACTCGTGTACGTTTGATAGGAAAATGGTACCCCTTTCAAAAGAGCTACTTTTTCTTGATTTTTAACTTGAATAAATCATGGGGTTTTCTTTTTCAGCCAGACCAAAACAACTTTTTCTTTCAAATAAAAAAAATGGCAAATTATTGCTGCCGCAGCGAGTGAGCATGGAGCGAACGAGCGAGGTAGCTCTCTAATAGGCATAAGATTACATTATAGGGGCTTGCAATCACTTTTTTTACGAAACGCAAGGAATTCTGGTCGGCGGTAAGATCAGAGGCGCAAGGAATTCTGGTCGGCGGTAAGATCAAAGGCGCAAGGAATTGTGGTTATGCGCAAATGGAAGATTTAGGATGCGCAGTGGCATACGCGTGAGAAGATGACTTAACGTGTGCAGTCGATTTCACCAAAGTAGGTAATATCGGCTTCGTTATCGGACTATTTTTGTCGGCTATTTCTAACCAATGGTTATTTGTCGTTCAGCTTGAATTTTGGTTTCTTTTGCAGTTAAGAAATACGTTTATCAGATGAAATGTTCCTTTCTTTGGTCAAGTCCAAAGTTTACATTTCGTTCTTGATCGATCGGCTGATTGCCGGAGGAAATAACATAACACGTGTATTCCGGGCTCGGCATTCCAGACATGTGTAATGCTTGAAAACAACTCGGTGATTTGAACTTATTTTGTTTTGGATTTTTGAAAACTGAAAGAAACAAAGTATCCAGATATTAGCTGGGTAAAAATGCCTTTTAAATATAAATGTAGACGAGATTCTTGAATTCAGAGGAAAGCATGAGCAAAGGTCACGAAAGCAGGACAAAAATGCTGCTGTCGAAAGTTGTCCGTAAAACCTTGGGTTTTTACAACCTCGTTTAATCGCTTGTATTTTGGGGTGACTCCTTGTGATCGACCGTTTCAAATCCGGCCCTTCTGGCGATGCGAGTTTCGATTTACTGTAGAACCTGTCTTGTGATAATTTCTTTGACACACACAACATGCAAATTTATGTGATCCTTGCGCTGTTATTAACGAAAGGAAGAAAGTGTTCACCTTTGCTGGTGTCTTTATTTTAGATTTTTGATAATGCCTTAACTCAAGTTTTATATTTGAAATGGAAGTAATACATTTTAGCGGTTTCGATTTAAAAGCAATTTTGAGTTCCCTCGGCCGCTCGCACACAAGCCTGAAAAACATAAGAACGTGCAAATTCAACGCACTGTCTGTTGTGAAGTCAAAATATCCCGTGAAGCGCTTTACGTAAGCGCTTTTTCCTGGTGTCTTTATTTTCAATTTTGAGATTGCTTTCATTCACGTTTCGTATTTGTGACGAACGCAATAAAGTCTAATAAGTTTCGATTCATGTTTGCTCGCACATAAAACAAGCAAATTCAATGCGCTGTCTGTCAGCTAAAATGCAAAATGAAAATTTTATCACAAGTTACTATAAGCAAACTTAACGTTGCAAACAAAACATCAATTGCTCGACTAAATCTTCGAATATTTGTAGAATAACCAGTGAAAACACTCCCGAGAAATTTATCTTTTTCACAAGATAATTTTTCCCGTAATTTATGCCAAAATTTCCGTTTCATTGAGTCTCTCATGATCATAGTTTGTAGTTTTACAATATTGATAGTTACTGCTACAGTGTAAGAGGCATCAGTTATATCAACAGCGAAATGTTGATCTTGCAATGTTATTAATAGCTGATAACAAATGCTTGTCTTATAGTTTTATTAAAGAGTTTTTTTTCTGTACTGTCCTTTGCAGAATGTTGATACTTGGGGTCCGTTCAAATTTTTATGGAAGACGGGTGGTATAAGATGGGGAGCTTGACAGTAAATGTGCCTTATGCTTCAAATGTGACTTCCAATTAGCATAGTTGTAAGAATGGAATCTCACATCTCTTCATTGTTCCAAGCAGACAAGATAGTACAGTTCATAAAGTTACTGCTAGCACAGTTATTTCGTCCTCCCCTTTGGCAGCATTTTTACCATTCAGGTATACTAGTTGTAGAAGTATGATGACCATAGGACAAGTTAAAGGACAAACGTAAATAATTCTTTTGAAATCAACAAGAAAGGCATGGCTGATGGCTGAAATTGAGAAACAAAGCATTCTTTAAGCTCTTTTATGGAATATTCTTCTATCTTAATGGGACGGTTGTTCCAAACAATTCCATTTAATAGCTGCTCTTTGGTATTAGGAGTACTGCAATTAATTTTTTGCCAGGCACACAGAGCTTCTTTGTAAAAAACAATCCGTATTTCAACTTAAAGTAGCTTTAAGTCAAAATTACATTGCAGAAGAAACAGACCACCGACTGGTTATAGATACATGTAGGAAAGATTGATATGACTCCAACTTACAGTTCCATTGCTGTCACTTAATCTTCTTACTCAAACAACTTTAAGTGCTTCATTGATTATTTGAAAATCTGGCATGTCTAGCCCTCCCTGGTTGCTTGAAGATGTGAAATTTCTCTTCAAGTGTTCAATTTGATATCTCTTGTGAGATACCGAGCTGAACACTCTAAGAGAAATTTCAGATTTCCAAGCAACCATGAATTAGTCAATCTATATTTATCCAACGCCAGTAGAAGAGTTAACACAATGAACCAAGGCATGTCCAGATAGTGAAAGGCTTTAATCACAACAGGAAAACTAGACTCCGAACGAGTAACAAAGCAATATGGCCGACGCCACGAGGACAAGGGGTTCAAAAGCGCATGCTCAACCCAGATACCGCTGACCGGTACTGGCGTGACATCTTTCTTTTTTTTTTTGGGGGGGGGGGAGAAACAAGAACTACAAACAATTTAAAATACACTAAAGACTAACTAACAAATTGACACGCGCGGGCGAGTCGAAGTTCAGTGTTCAAAGTTCGGTGTGCAAAGTTCAGTGTCATAATCTGCAAAACGAGAAGGAGGACCGCGGGTGCGCGATGATCTCCGTAGGGCAGGCGGAGAAGGCACCGCTGAGGTGGCTGCGTACTCCACTGGGGAAGGATCAGGGCAGGGCGGCTGGGTAGCGAAATCATCCATGGTATGGTCAACAGGAGAGGCAAGGGCTGGACTATCACACTGAGGGTTGGCAACTGGTGGGTGTATGGAAGCTGAGATGGCCTCAGGGATGGCAGGCAAAGAGGGTGGAGGGTGAGTCGTTGTAGTAGGACCATCTTCGTCATCAGAATCAGAGTCGTGTTTGCGCAGGGTCTGAGAGGCACGGAAGGGATCACCCAAGTCAGATGGGACCTTGAAGCACTTGGATAGCTTGACGTGGTACGATGAATGTCGCAACTGGGATCCAATGAACTTTTTGATGATGCAGAATGGAGGATCAATGGCTACAACGAGATAGCGGTCACGTGCACGAGACTTGTTGAGGTCAGAATGAAGGTACACAAGATCACCAATATCGATCAGGGGGGTAGGACGCCTTGACTGCACAGGAGCTTTGGAACGTTCACTGTGAGGATGGTTGGAGAGATGCTGCTCATGCTGGAGGGTAATTATGTGGTCATCTGCGAGGGGTAACTGCTTGTTGGAGAACTGATCCCGCTGGGTCCACATTTCTCGAGAGGAAAGACCGCGTGAACGGATACGTGAGTTTAAGGCTGAAGTGGCTACGGCAAGGGTGAGGGGAGAGACAGAACCACCGAGAGGCTCCTGACGTAACAGCTCGTTCTCCAATTCCTGGACTGCTCTCTCTGCAACAGGGTTCTTGTTGGGATTTTTGGCATGGCCAAGCTCAATTGTGATTCTGTGTTGCTTTAAGAGTGGGTCATTGACAAGGGCCTTGAATCCGGGTGCAGGGTCGGTGCGGATCACAGCAGGTGGCCCATCCATGGGGCGCATTTCCACCCAAAGCTTGATAATGGCATCACGCAAAGTTTGGTGGCGTTCGTTCTCAAAAAAGAGGCTGGACGTGTAAGAGGTCACTGTTTCACGGAGTACGAAGATAAGTTGGCGAGAACGTTTTATGACATCTGCTGCAAAGGACTGCCCAATGGCTTCAGGTGGAGGCGAAGTGGACTGGTCAATTGGTGATCTCTGAATTGCTGCACAGGAGTGGCATCCATCAGAAACACGGGAGACTGCCTTGTCCAGGTCGAGGGCGAACAGATAGCGTTTGGCAACCATTTTTAACTGGTGGCAAGAAGGGTGGCTGAGCTGGATGTGAAGGGCTGTCAAGAGGCCATCCAAGGCCTGGCGCGGGACAATAATACACTCTCTGGTCGGTGACAAGGGATCATGACGTTGGACGACGAGCAGGCCATCACTTGCGATTGTGGCGACCTGCAAATAGCGTTTGACGTCCTTGATGTTGGTGAGCTTCTTGGAAGGCCTTGTGCCTTGGACAAGATGTGCGTGCGTGCGGCGTAGGTCCGGGCATTCAGACTGTATTGCCAACCAGGCCGGACGGCTGGTGAAAGGGAGGCGGCCATTGCCTTGGAGGATGTCCTGGACAGTCACGGCTCGGACAACAGAATCTCTGGTTGAGGCAATAAACAGGCAAATCTGACAGGTTTCATTCTCACAAGGGACAGCATTTCGACTCGCGAAGTCGGACTGGAGGATAGAGGCGCCGGAGACGTGTCGCACTGAGGCTTGGTAGCGGCTAACAACTGACAGGAAAGTAGATACGCGAGGACTGGCGGAGAACTCGCCGCGGCATAGCTTCTCATAAGCCTGGACGCATGGCTTACTGTCCGTTAGGATACAGGCTTTATTGGATGACTGGATGAGGTATGGGCTGAAATGCTTTGTAGCAGCAGCGATGGAGAGGGCTTCTACTTCGCAAGGAAGCCACGTTGTCTGAGTGCCCCGCAGCTTAGCGCTGAAAAAACCGGCAATGTGTAGCTTGTTGTTGCGAGTCACATAGAGGGTGGCGCCTATTCCTGGGTCCTTGACTGCACCATCGGTGACGACCCATAGTTGGTCCTCGGGTCTAGGTAGGGTGATAGAGAGGGCTGAGGAAAGGGCCTTCTGAGCATTAGGTGGGGGTGATGATGGGACTTCGGGAGGCTCAAAAACAGGGACGACTTGGCAGAAGTGTTCGTGGCGCTTGAGAGTACGGGGTACGCTTGATAGGTTAGGAATCCGTATGGCTCGGGCAACGCTGGAAACGACACCAGGTTGTGACCACAACTGGGATGGCTTCAGATTGTGTGCACTGGGTGCGTCGATGCAAGGCTCTAGTGCGTACTCCGAGTCAGAAGGTGCCTCGTCTGGTAGACGTACTTCCACGAACTCTCCAGGCCACACTGTCTGGGATGGAGAAGGGGCACGTAGGACAAATGCTCAACGTGCGGTGGCATGAGGGCTGGGTGGACATTTGGACCCATACGTGTAGGCGGAGCCATTGCCTAGTAGTACCTCTCTCTTAGCGGGTCGGACAGCAATGTCATTCGTCTCCATAAAGGGGGTACCGGCAAGTACCTCAACATCAAGATTCTCGACGACAAGACCTTCAAACGAAAAGTCTGCGTTGTCACGGGTGAAGGTGGTACGAATTTCTCCGACCACCTGGAGCTGAGAGGAGCCATCAGCCTGTTGGACGGACTGGGCACTTGAGATTATTGGACAGTCGAGGTGTTTCGCAGTTGAATGGCGTATCATATTTCCGGTTGCACCACTGTCGATGGTGACGCGCACAACGCGATGATTATGAAAGACATCCATGTAAGGGGACTGGCGGGTCTGCACACGATAGGCCACCATGTCCGGGCCGGGCGATGTTGTGTCGGGGTCTGGTGAATCAGAATCGGGACTGGTCTCGGTTTCTTGGTCATTGTCAAGGATGCCTGCGATCTGTCGTGCTTTCACCATGAAACGCCTGTCACTGTCCGGGAGGAAGGTACACTGACTGAGGAAGTGGTTTGTCATAGCACGGCCAGCCTGTTTACATAAAGGACAGACCTTGTCTTGGCGGGGTTGTCTGGGACGGGCTCTGATGAGGGCGACGAAAATCATCTGCAACAGCAGCACGCAGGATTCTGGCATCATCCGATGTGCGGATTTCCTCGAGTAAGGAATTGAGGGCCTGCGAGATCTCAGGTTTGATCGAGGCAAGAGTACGGGATCTCAACTCTGTACCATAATGCTGCTTAACCAGTCGTGGGAGACTGGGGTGTATGAGGCGTAACCAAGTGAGGACCACAAAGTTTTCGAGTGTAGGAGTTAACTCCTCATCCTCCAGCACTGCTTCGCCATTGTGGGTTAAGCCGTTGGCACGTAGCAATGAGTCTTCTACGAATGCTGTGAGATGCTGGTACAGATCTTCAGGGCGCTCATCAGCAGCCAGGTGTATTTCGGAAAAGTCAATGAACTGAGCTCCGGTGACTTGGAAACCAAAGTGCTGCCTGATGGTTTGCCAGATGAACTCGAGGGATGTAGAGTTTTTCACGAGAGTACTTCGAGAGATAATTGGACAATAGTTGGCGATCTGTCCTAACATCAGCTCGAGGAAGTTAACTTTTTGGCGGGCTGTCAGGCGACGAGCTAATGGCACTGATTCGCCATCGTTTTGAAGACTTCGAAGCGGCTGGCCCCTGGTCTTTTTTAACCATGTGAATCCATCTGCGAGGAAGGGGGGGAAGTTACTGTCCAAAGAAAGAGTGTAAACGAGGTTTTGCTTCCAGTTTTCAAAGGAGTTGATAGATTCCACTTTGGAGAGGCACCACTGCTTCGGTGCACGGTGTGTTGCAGCCATAATTCACGTTTAGGGCTCTGGAACGTGTTGACACAGTGAAGGATACACTGTTTTGGCTCACGTGGACGAGGCGAAAAATAGCGGTCTTCGGCGAAAATAAGGCCTGGGTAGAACCGAACGCTGCCACCACGCCAGTAGAAGAGTTAACACAATGAACCAAGGCACGTCCAGATAGTGAAAGGCTTTAATCACAACGGGAAAACTAGACTCCGAACGAGTAACAAAGCAATATGGCCGACGCCACGAGGACAAGGGGTTCAAAAGCGCATGCTCAACCCAGATACCGCTGACCGGTACTGGCGCAATTTATGTTGTAAAGCCTATTTTCTCTTGAAATAACTTTGTAAAATTAGTGGAGCTCTGATCAGTTAAGGGTAACAGAGAGTTTTACTTACGGCAGAAGATTTCCTTGACTTGTGATAATGGCACAATGCCGGATTAACTAAAATTGAAGACTTTTTTCAAGGCAACAGACTCCTAACTTTTGAAGAATTCTACAGCAAGTTCACAATTAAAACAAACTTCTTAAACTACTACGGTCTTTGTCATGCAGTTCCTCAAAAATGGATCAATACTCTCAAAGGAAATGTTACTGAATCTTTGGAAAAACATTCTGAGAAGGATAAGATATCTTTAGATAAACTCTCTTGTAAATCAGCAACTAAATTCTTTGTTACGAGCAAATTCATTACACCTACAGCTGAACGAAGGATGAAAGATTCAAGTCTAAAAGAACATACAATACAACTCATTTACAACCTTCCGTTTAAGGTTACCAAAGACACTAGACTCACCATTTTCCAATTCAAAATAATTCATCACATTCTACCCACAAATTAATTAGTGACTTTTTAGAGATTCAATCAAAGAACATGGTAAATGCCACCTCTGTGGAGAAAGACAAACGTTAACCCATCTTTTTGTTACCTGTTCTGAAGCTCTTTTACTAACTGGTGGAACTCCAAAAACGGAGATACGATCACTCTCGATAAAAATGAAATAATATATGGCGTGACAGATAAATTCGCTCATTACCTTGGCTTACACCTTTGTAGTATTATAGCTAAACATTATTATTTTATACACTGCCTCAAAAAAGAAGAAGAGTTTTATTTCAATGCTTTCTTAGCGATTTTGACAAACAAAATTAAAATTGATGAAGGCTTACGAATATGCCAAAACATCTTCCAACACCATCTCAAAGTGGATTAAAAGTCAGTGACAACTTTAACGACGTTGACTTCTTTACTATGACGTGCAAAGAATATAGCATGAAATTGCACAAATCCTTGTATGCTTTCTGACAAAAGTCTGGTTACGAAAAGCTGCCATAAGTCTTCTAAATTAATCATGCTACATGTACATGTATGATATTTCTTGTTTTCATTGTCCAAAAAAATAATTGTTTTGCAAAAGAGACAATTTCCTGATTGCATCGCCCTATAAAACACAAAGCCTTTCAAGAATTCTTGAACAGGATCAGAGAGCTACCGAAGATGACTGAAAACAATGCTACAACCCAAAAATCATTATGCAATATTTTATCCTGCTTCATTAGATAAAATATATTTATATGTATTAAGAGTTCGATAGATCAGTCTAACTGTCTAAGCATAAGCGTTTGGCTGTATTTTCGTCAATTCATCATGACAGTAGCTGGTATCTGATTAGCTAGTCAATCTTGCCAATAGTAAGTTATCTCTTATGCAAATAATGTTAAATATACTTTGTTAGCAGGAAAATTGAACTTACGTTTAGACGTGGAGCATAGAATGTCTTTTCCAGTGATCTGTTTTGAGTTTTTCCCAAGCTCAAGTCACAGAAGCTGTTGAAAAAGAGAAAATGAATAATTGCTCTTTTCTGCCAGATCACATAGAAATAGTATCTCAAATAAATACAAGTTCTGCTTAGACCAAACTTTGACACATCAGTGAAGCCATCACAATTGCAGCGGCATCATACATGTACATGTCTTACCACAAGGCCACTTGGCTGTCTAGTGCCGCAGGTGTACTCCCCTGGGGTACTTCCATAGGATGGAATGATAGTCTGTTGCAAGTTCATTGCCTTCCCACCTTCACCCCTCTGTGTCAATGTTTTGTCATATTCACATATGTACAATTTTCTTTTTCCCACTCAAACTCCTGGTGCTGGTTTGATAACACTATCCACTGGGTAAAATAAAACTGCTAACCAGTGTACAGCATTATTTTTTCACCAACATTTATCTACTAGATAGTGATTTATCCAGTGCACTGGTTAAGCATTATCTATTTACCTAACAAACATATTCTGTTTTGCTAATACAGGTTAAATATATTTTGCTAGCAGGAAAACTTTACTTACAGTGTACATATTGGCTTGGAGTAGATAATGTATTTTCCAATGATCCGTTTTGAGATGTTTTCATACAGAAGTTGCATAAGCTGTTGAAAAAAGAAAAATGAATAAATTCTGTTTACCTGAAGCACTGTGTTTGACCTAACAGAAACTTGGATCTCATAGACCACTGGAATATGACTTCCTAACCATAAAGCTACTGTACATGTATGTTGTAGTTTGGAATTTTTTTCAGGTCAAATTTTTTTAAACCCAGGTTAAAATTTTCCACCTAGTTCATAATATTTAAACTAGGTAATTTTTTTTTACCTAGGTTATTTATCAACTGTCTAAAAAGGGCTTTTATTTATGGGGTGTAGTTTAAAAAATAGGGGCCTGGTTTTTTGGGGGGGTCTAAAAAGAATAGTACACACAAAAAAAAAGCAAGAAATTTGCACTCCCCTCCCCTCCCCTCTTCTCTTCTTTCCCCCCCTCTGACCACTTGGTCCTCTTATCCTCTCCCTCCCATCCAGTCCTCTCTTCTACCACCCCTGCAATTCCCATCCATTCCCCCCCATAACTCACCTTTTTCCTTTTCATGCAATGTACCACTTACCTGGAATTGAACCACCAACCTCTCGATCTCTAGACTGCCTTCTTATCCACTGTACCACCACGACACCAGTTGGAAATTTCACAATATTTCTCATCGATATGCTTTCTAGGTACCAGGTCACCTCGGCCAAATTTTAATTTATTTAATTATTCGTACATGCGCATTTGAAACGAATTGAGACTTCGACTTTTTCGACAATCACTTTGAAACAAAGATCTCAGTACATTGCGTTGCAACTCGACAAACTTTGAAATGGCAGCCCAAACGCCATGTGTAAACAAAGATACTTTTTACCAAAAACTAGACGAATTAAAGGCTTCGAGAAAAACAAGCAAGAGCAAAGTCAACCTGTTTATCGACGATGAACTGTACGATAAAGCTACCCAATGCCTTCAAAACAAGGAAACCGAAGTACATGTACTAACACAAGATGAAATAAATACAATCAAGAGAAAGAAGTGGAACTTCAAAAACGAAGACGGCAAAATTGTGAGTAAGGAGCAAAAATACGTTGTTCCAAAGAGAGAACTCCATGAAATTTTGTGTCACAGTCATTCGGCCATCGCTCACCGCGGACGAGACAAACTTCAAAATTATATAAAAAATAACTATGCTGAGATACCCCAAATAGTTGTGAAACTATTTGTATCTCTTTGCAGCATTCATGAACGTTGCAGACCATCTGAAGAAACCAGTGGTACACCCCATCATCGCAAATAAATTTCTTTCACACGTGGAAATCGACTTGATAGATATGAGAAGCTTATCATGTTCATGCAGCGAGGGACATAAATGGATTTTACACATCACGGACCATCACACGAAATTCTCGTGGCTTTTTCCATTAATTTCCAAGCAAACAGAACAAGTTATAAGTTGTTTAAACCAGCTATTTTGGCAGTGGGGTTTTCCTAAAAAGTTGCATTCCGACAACGGAAAAGAATTTAAAAATCAAATGATGTCCAGCTTCTGTCAGAGCAATAACATAAAACAAGTGCATGGAGCTCCACGCACACCTACTACCCAAGGACTAGTCGAGAGAAATAATAGAACAATAAAGGAAAACATTCGAAATATTATTACAGAGAAGAAAGAAAGTTACAACAACTGGTGTACAGTGTTAGGAGAAGCAGCCTACAAGAAAAACATTACAGTGCACCGTGCTGTTGCCCAAACACCATATGAACTAGTGTTAGGTATCAAGCCATGGAGAGAAGAAATGCGGGCAAGTGTACAAGAAACAGATACTGACAAAGGGGAACAAGAAGAAGAGACAAACAATGAGCAACAAAGGCTTGACAGTGAGGATGAAACAGTAGAAATGAATGTCCAGAAAACTCCAACATTGACAGATGAAAACAGCACAGATCACATTCAAACTAAAGAACAGCAACAAGCAAAAGAAACTAAAAGTTCTCGCTCCAAAAAACGCCAAAAAATCAAAGAAAGTAATCAAAGAAAGTAGCCAAATTTCATGTCAATGATTATGTAAAAATAAAAATTGATAAGGTCGATAAGACACCCTTGCACCCCAATACATTGCTAGGAAAAATAACATCAATAGAGCCTGCGAATGGTTATGCCCAAGTGGTTACTGAATTTGGAATTATAGACACCCAAATTTCTCCGAGCCGACTTCACAAGAGTCAAAACACAGGAATAGCATTGGATTACTCCAAACATATTACATTTTCGCGTGCTTGCAAAATGGCAATTAATCAGTAATTTACCGATGTATTTAGAACAGATACACATAAATATTTATCAATAATATTTGCATGCACTTTTGCAATTATGTATGAAAACAAGAATAAACACAAATACAAATGAATAGTAGAATATATGTTTTATTAATCTACAGCAAACTATGAGAATTAAAATGGCTGATTCCCCTTTGACAACTGTCACCGTTCATACATGACTATTCCATAGAACATCACTGGTATGTTGTGTCCCAAACCTAACCCTGAAAGCTAACCATTTGAAATTAGTGCTTAACCCTAATCACTAAACCCAGAGAAATTATATACCCTAGGTTAAAAAAATTTTAACCCCAAAATTTAGGTTAAAAAAATTATAACCTAGGTTAAAAAAAATTTAACCTATAATTTAGGTTCAAAAAATTATAACCTAGGTTAAAAAAAATTTAACCTATAATTTAGGTTAAAAAAATTATAACCTAGGTTAAAAAAATTATAACCTAGGTTAAAAAAATTTAACCTGAAAATAAAATTTAACTGCAACATGTACATTTCTTCCAGCCAAACTCCTCTTGGAGATCATATACTGTATAGCTTACCCAGAGTGATTTACTGCTAAGGATTTTTGCAACCCTAATTCAGGGAACATGTCTTATAATTTTTAAGAAAAAAACTAAAGTAAACTGTGTACGTGTATGTATGTCATACTATGTACTTACTTCTCTGTTGTCACTTGTGAACTTGTTGCATGGTCAGGCAAATTGTCCAGAAAACTGTTGGAATAGTGAAGTTTACAAGTGATTTATTTCGTAGAGGACAAATTGTAATAGCAGGTAATAGTAAGAACCTTTATTTAAACACAATCAGAATAATGGTCAAGTCATCAGCAAAATGCTTCCATGTTTTAGAAAGTTGTATTTCCCCCCCCCCCCCCCCATAATTACCAGGCTAAAGACTCCTTCAACCGTGGAAACCATACGTTTCTTAACTCTAACTGCTAAAGTACATTTACTGTACTTAGGGCATAAACTGTGATCAGGTGTTCTTATTTTCGCTGACTGCATGTTACTCAGGTCAAAAAGTAAATAGCATTCATCAACACCTGGATTGATCATAATTGTGTCGTTTGTGAGCTGTTGCATCGTCAAAGTAATGTACATATACCAGTTAAATCCAAGTTTCCACAGCCCCACGACATACACTGTACATGTACCCCAGGTACATGTATTTGACACCTTGGCCTTCCTGATGGGGGGGGGGGTGTGAAAATTCATCGTCACTCATTAATAAGGGTGGGGAATCTGAACGTTAAGCCTCGTTTTGTCCCTGCAATTCCATGTGGGTTGATAAATCATGGTGGAGGATAACATGACAAGTTTTGAGGATTTTAAAGGAAAAATTGCAACTTCTTGACAGCTTGGTTAACAAGCAAAGGACTATAAAAGCTTTAAGCTCCCCATAAATTGAATGGTTGTGATATTATCATGTTCTCGGAGATAAAACTACCCCCAACAGATGTCAGGGTTCTAGGGCAGTTTGATTACTGCATTTGAAATTTACTGGCAAATCTTTTGTAATACAGTACTCAGCAGTCCTTAAGACTCGGCTTCAGGAGCATAATACTGTAGAAGCAACTAAAAAGTTAAAACTGTAATCTCATCACTTGTTAATTTTCCAGACTGGGGGCATTTGAATGGCCCAGGAAGAGGGGAATTTGAACACAAATGCCTGGAGGGACCCTCAGGGCAGGGGGAGATGTTACAGCTTCAATGCGACTGGTACATGTACATAAATGTTAAAAAAGGAAAATAAATAAATCCAAACACATTTTTTAAGCAATCGATCAACCAATATTATTAAAGTGCACCTAACCCCAAAATATTTTTTTGCTAGAATAAACCTTTGCACCAATTTGAAACGCATTGCACCTTTTTACCACATTCTGACTATTTGTAGCATTCAAAAGTTATGATAAACTGTGCAGTCAGAAGGGGCGTGGGTCTATTCCCGATTTGACGTCACAAACCGATTTGCATGCATATTTACAAAGCCTTGATGCAATGCAAAACATTTTGTGACGTCAAATCAGGAATAGACGCACACCCCTTCTGACTCGGTCGTGGAGCACATGATGCACAGCTTTTCATAACTTTTGAATGCTATGAATAGCCAGAATTCGGTAAAAAGGAGAAACGAAAGGTGCAATGCATTTCAAACTGGTGCAAATTAAGGTATATTAGGTGCACTTTAAAAACTAGGTACATGGTATATTGCATTTCCCGAGTTTTGATTGGTTTCGAGACAATGGTATATGAGCTCATATACCATTGACCTACAAATATTGTAGGTGTATGCACGAAAGAATGCATTTTTCGCAACATTTGTATAATATTTTTGAGGCATTTTTAACAATTATTCCACTCGCGCTTGTTGGATATGAGATGGTTATAGCCAACTCATATCCAACACGCACTCGTGGAATAATTGTTAAACAGTCGATGACAATTATTAATTACTATAGATTGCTATCAGCCAACGATAATCACAAGTTCAAGTACAGTCCTCTAACGGACGACTTCGGAGCTTCTCTTCGAAAGCCTTTAGTCCATTATTTTGTTAACGACGAGTCTGAACGTTTGGAGCAAAATTCTACTGCAGTATGCACTGACCCGGTTCGATTTCATCTTACCTATTTTGCTTATATTTTATTTAATTTTATTTCCATATTATTTTTTTTTACAATTTTAAATTATTCTTTTTTTAATTTGATATTGACGCTTTCTTGGTCTGTCTTTAATGATTTTAGTGTTCCGGGTGAATTCAGGGGTGCTCCGCGTGTGTTCCGGGATGTTTCGGGTGTATTCCGGGGTGTTCCGGGTGTATTCCGGGGTGTTTCGTCCTTTACAGAAACCCCCGCCAACAAGAATGATACAAGTTAATTAGATAGTCCAACATGACTACGTACTTGATAGCGTTCATGGCAATGTTCTTATTGGCATCTGGAAAAACTATATACAACCAATAATTGATATAAACAAGTCTGGGACCAATACCTTACAAAGAAGCGAGTCATTCACGAGACTGACAAGATGGTCATTGACTTTCGCTCACTTCTTCTCAGCTCAACTTTGCCTCTTCTGTCGACTTCAATTTTGCGAACAAAGTGCAAAACATTTTTGCTGTCCTTGAACTTACAAAATAGTCAGAATTTCCATTTTGACCTACAAATACTGTAGGTGTATGCACGAAAGAATGCATTTTTCGCAACATTTGTATAATATTTTTGAGGCATTTTTAACAATTATTCCACTCGCGCTTGTTGGATATGAGATGGTTATAGCCAACTCATATCCAACACGCACTCGTGGAATAATTGTTAAACAGTCGATGACAATTATTAATTACTATAGATTGCTATCAGCCAACGATAATCACAAGTTCAAGTACAGTCCTCTAACGGACGACTTCGGAGCTTCTCTTCGAAAGCCTTTAGTCCATTATTTTGTTAACGACGAGTCTGAACGTTTGGAGCAAAATTCTACTGCAGTATGCACTGACCCGGTTCGATTTCATCTTACCTATTTTGCTTATATTTTATTTAATTTTATTTCCATATTATTTTTTTTTACAATTTTAAATTATTCTTTTTTTAATTTGATATTGACGCTTTCTTGGTCTGTCTTTAATGATTTTAGTGTTCCGGGTGAATTCAGGGGTGCTCCGCGTGTGTTCCGGGATGTTTCGGGTGTATTCCGGGGTGTTTCGTCCTTTACAGAAACCCCCGCCAACAAGAATGATACAAGTTAATTAGATAGTCCAACATGACTACGTACTTGATAGCGTTCATGGCAATGTTCTTATTGGCATCTGGAAAAACTATATACAACCAATAATTGATATAAACAAGTCTGGGACCAATACCTTACAAAGAAGCGAGTCATTCACGAGACTGACAAGATGGTCATTGACTTTCGCTCACTTCTTCTCAGCTCAACTTTGCCTCTTCTGTCGACTTCAATTTTGCGAACAAAGTGCAAAACATTTTTGCTGTCCTTGAACTTACAAAATAGTCAGAATTTCCATTTAGAAGCGCTTTCTCCAGTATCGGCAAATCTTTCAAGAAATCGCAGTTTGCCGAAGGAAACTCCTCGTGTTGTGAATAATGCAGCAGCCATTTTCTAAGTGAGCAGGGGACTGAGAACGAATTCCAGTAGATGAAGACCCACAGGCAGCCCATACAAGCAGTGGGTCTTTGTTTGTTCAAAATGAAATATAAAGAAATGTATGGGAATATTGAAACCGTCCTACTATCGAATACGTATTTCGAGTAATGTTTATTTTTTGGCTGAAATAAACGTGAACTTACCTCAGGTATTTTATTTTATCGTCCCTCGGCCCAAAATGGTGAATTTCAGCGATTTGGAGGGTTTTGCGTTTACTGTTGCTTCACCTTATAAGAAGGAGACGTCTCCTTCCCTAACATGAAGACACTGGGAATATTTCTACTCTTCCCCCTCCCCCTGGATGGAATGCTGGCAGTCGCGGGGTTGTCCCAGCAGTAAATTTGCCGCTACCCATTTATACGCCTGTTGGAGACTGGAGGGAGTTGGAGAGGCGCTATAAGAGCCTAACAGCACAACCCAGTGCCGCAGCCGCAGAACTTGGACAACTTTATCAGCACAGAAATCATTTTGCCACCTTGTTAAGTAGTTGTGATGACCCCTCAATTTTAAGTGATCACTTGTAGTACCACTTGTAGAAATCGTTTATTCACCGAAGACAACTTTCAGTCGCCTTGACGACATTCTTTTTGCAGGAATCGATGAAGAGGATCACCTTCGTACGCTTTCTCTGGTTTTGGAACTGCTTCTTACGGCAGGTTTTAGGCTGAACAAGGCCAAGTGTACACTTCTTTAGAAATGTGTCGTTTACCAAGGTCACAAGATTGACGGAGAACGCCTACATTCTACTGGAGATAAACTTGCAGCCATCCGTGATGCCCCCAGACCTAAAGATGTCACAGCCTTGAAGTCTTTTCTGGGACTTATCAGGTTTTATTCACAGTTCATGGCACATTATTCCACTGTACTTGCGCCTCTACACAATCTACTGAAGAAGGATATTCTATGGAAGTGGTCCAAAGTTGAAGAAGATGCATTTGTTGCTGTGAAGCCAGTGAAGGAGCTGATACTGAATTTACAAACACTGGTGCATTATGATCACACGTTGCCTCTCTATCTTTCATGTGACGCTTCATATTATGGTTCTGGTGCTTTCCTGACTCATAAAATGGATGGACAATTCTGGCCTGTGGCCTTTGCTTCATGTACCTTGACTTCAGCTCAGAAAAAAAACTACTCTCAGCTTGAAACGGAGGCATTCAGCATTATTTTCGGATTGAAACGATCCCGCCAGTATCTGTACCCTTGCTCTCTCTGTTTGGCCCAAAGAATCCAGTACCTGGTGCGTGCGGCAGCTCGATTCCAAAGGTGGGCACTGGTCCTTGCAACATACAGCTATAACATTGAGTATCACAGCACTGATAGCATGTCACGTCTTCCTATACTTCAGAACTAGTCTCAAAAAATGTAAAAATGTTGAGTGCTATTTTCTGGAGCCAGAAGTTGTTACCAATGTGACCAGTTAGATGATCAAGGGGACTCAAGTGGATCCTGTTTTGTCCCAAGTGTACAGTTTTATCATTGGTGGCCGGCCAAGTGTGATGGATCCAACATTTGCACCTGTTAAAAGCAAACGAGGTGAAGTAACCACCCAACAAGGCCGGTTGCATATTATGGGGCACTCGTGTTGTTGTTCCGTCATCACTCCAATGGCCGGTTTTACAAGAAAAAAATATTAGCCAATGAGCGCGCGAGAATTTCTGCAGTTATAGTAAATAAGAATGTCGGCTAACTGATTCAGTCTGACAATTGTAGAAGAATTGCGTAGGGCGATCATGTTTCGCCCATTACAGTTCAGACTTTCATTCACTTTATAATATACATACTTACGTTGAAATTTCCTTTTCAATAAGCCATTTATCAAATAAAATTAATGACAGCGTTTGTCATTTAATGAGGGGAGGCCACTTATTATTGGAACATACCCAAATTGATAAACGAGATCATGTCAGCTACAAGTGCAAAGGAAATTTTCAAAATAATGTCAAGACAGCACGCTGCATAAAAATAGGGTCAAGCTAAAGGAAGCTGTTGTCAAAACGGTTAACTGTTCTTTTTGTCGCTCTTGAAAAAGGCAAAATTAGCAAACCAACTATCTTACTGGATCTACGACAATAAAGCTACGCGTTTTTGCATAAATATGATGATGGAGATAAATTGCACCAGGATGAAAGGAAACATGAAAATTCCTATTACCTCTCTCGTATTAATCATTTTGCTGTGTAAGTATGAACTACATTTTCTAATATCAGATTTAATTTTCTTCCGCAATACATCATAGGGTGACTTCGCAGGATTTTGCGGTGGGGATTTCGTGTTTCCTGTGGCGGAAACTGAAACTCTCCCGGGTACACTTTATCAAGCATTTACGGTGTTTTGGTATCACATTCCGCAGGAAACATTATATTATAAGGATTATATTATATTAAAATTAAAAACTGCTGGATAATGACAGAAAATTCCAAACAGCAAAACACTCAGTGGAGAGAGTAATGCTCAAAAAAAATTCGGACTTAACGTTCATTGGAGTAATAAATTTCTTCATTCTGACATACGCATGAAAAGCGAAGTTCCCAAGATAATTATTGTACTAAGTGAAACTGTCGACCAAATTGAGAAAGTCACTAAATTGATGTGTTGTTTGAACTCAGGTGATCGATGCTTTGCAGCAGATAAAATGTGGTAATATATATATGCCTGGACTTTCGAGAACGTGGTCAACCTTGAGCCAAAACTTTTTCGCCTGACTGCCGGCGATAGCTGGCAGTCAGGCCAGTCCAGCGCTTAAAATACCAGGGGGCTTAACGTCAACAAAGGTATCACCATGCTGCCCTGGCACCTGGCTTTAAGCGCGTACCAAGTTGGGCACCAAAGATGCAAACCCAGGGGGAGTGGGGTGGGTAGAAAAGCTGAATTTTTAGTCTGAAAAGTGTTTTTTTTTTCTTGGCAGGAAGGTCTACATGGTCCCTGGGGCCAGGGTTAAGCACAACCAGTAACAGCCTGCCACTCACAAGAAAGGTGGGTGTGCATGCTCCCTGGTGACAGGTTGGCTGGGATTGATTGATTGGAAAAGCCTGTGTTTTTGCTGCAAAATTCCCAGGCCGGCCTGTGTGAGTTTGACACGGTTCTCATAAATCCAGTCATATGATGCGAGGTTATGGGACTGGAATTGGCCTGTCCGTGGCCGATTGCACTCCGAGACGGCAAGGGCAACAGCTGGATGGCACCAGCTAGCCGGTTGTACAATTTGCTGGCAAAGTAGAACTCAATGCCCTATTTCCCGCTTGACTTGCATGAGAACCTATTCGGGCTCAAGAGTTAGGGTTAACCTCGCTGTATAAAGAACCTATGACATTTTTCTTTGTTTTGGAGCTATTGTCTTCTTTTTATATATTGTCCTGGTTTCTTTGTTGTCTTGGTCGTTTCTTTTCGACGTTCCTGGTGTTTCACAGGTTCTCACACCGAGGATGAGCCGAGACGGGACCGGGCCCTTATCGAACCTTCTCAAACTCATTAATAATTTACACGTTAAAACAAAGGCAATCAGAACCTAGTCTCGTCCCCATAGCCCATTTCGTTTCTCTTAGCCGGCGGCGCCTTGGCACGAGAAACTAAGGGCTCTGGAGACATACGATTTCTAGTTCGAGATTCTAGAACTTCCGGACTTCATGTACATAGCATTGATGTTTCTACATGTTGTGTGTTGTAAAATGGCGGCCAGCGAACATTTTGACTTCCGTTTAAGATTTCTTTGTTCTCAACAGCCAATAAAATAATTCTATTTTTTTTTAAATCGATCTAAATTAGCATGGAGTTTTACAATTTCATTTCTCCGTTTACTCCTTAGGTTTTGTTTCGATTGAGAAGATATATCAAACAATCGAGACAGTGTTTCACCGGCTATTTCACCTCCAAGTTCGTCAAAGATACTCCGCTGCGCGTCGTATTTTCAACTCTCTTCTCGATGTTTGGATATCCCGATGAAACAGTCTCTCGTGTTTGATATACTACGAGAAAGCAACAACGCGACAGACAAACTAAAACTCAGTTCTGCAGTAGGTAAGCACTTTTTTATTGAAATAAAGAAACATCAGGATCAGCTTCCACTAAGCAAAATTCCTCAAAGTAAGTTCCATCTTCTGCAGCACTTTCCACTTCTGTCCAACAACTTTTAGAACATGTGAAAACCATGACAGTTCCAAACTCAATTGTGACATCATACTTTTGATTGACAGCTGCCATGAATACCCTTCTTTGGTCTTCCTGAATGCCGGAATCTCCTATACAAATTTTACCAGTCTCTCCATAGAAACTGTTATCTAAAATTTGCAAATTGCACTTATTGTTCTCTTGTGAAAATTGCTTAATTCTCTCATTATCCTGTGCTGTATTTTGATGATTAAAATCTTGGTTCGAATATGACTGTTTTGGGAGTTTTAACTGACCAATCAGCACTGGCATAAATTGCACTTCAAAGACTCTGATTGCTCCACAATGCTGGCAGAGAGGGACTGTTGAACAGAGCTTCAATGGCTGAGTGGTTACCATAGAAAGTGGCATTCCATTCCACTGATACCTAGCAGAAAACCAATGAATTCAATTATTATTATGTAGTGTCTTTGCGTGACCACTATTGCGTGACAGCCATAACAACGGTCACGAAAGTGAATACCCGTGACAACTTACTACACAATTGTGGATGACTCCACTGAGGTCAAAAGTCTCTTTCCTTTCGGGGGGTATGATTTGCACTTAAAGTGCACCTAACCCCAAAATATTTTTTTCGCTAAAATAATCCTTTGCACCAGTTCCAAACGCATTGCACCTTTCGTTTCTCCCTTTTACAAAATTCGGACTATATATAGCATTCAAAGGTTACGAAAAACTTTACATCATACGTTCCACGACCGAGTCAGAAGGGGCGTGGGTCTATTCCTGATTTGACGTCACAAACTGATTTGCATCGCATCAAGTCTTTGTAAACATGCATGCAAATCAGTTTGTGACGTCAAATCAGGAATAGACCCACGCCCCTTCTGACTCGGTCGTGGAACAAACGATGTACAGTTTTTCGTAACTTTTGAATGCTATAAGTAGTCAGAATTTGGTAAAAAGGAGAAACGAAAGGTGCAATGCTTTTCGAACTGGTGCAAAGGTTTATTTTAGCGAAAAAAATATTTTGGGGTTAGGTGCACTTTAATTGAAGGTGGGACAAGGTGTATAAAATTTTACTTCCTGAGTGCAAATATTTTTTTGGTCTTTTTTGGCGTCGACAAGTTCGCATTTCGGCGTTTACAAATACTCAGAACCTTTTTAGTAAAGCCCCCCCCCCCCCCCAAAAAAAAGTAAATTGATAGGAAACTGGTGAAATATCAAACTTTAAACAGCGCAAATTAAAACCATATCTTTCCAGTACTTTTCTTGTTTTTTAACATTTGACCGCAGTGTAACTACAGAGATTAAACGAACCAGTGTAGTTATGGCTGGTAGTCTTTACTGGCAACAAACGGAAGCCGTAAAACTAAAAATAAATACAACAATTGCCCAAATGAAGCGAAGCGAATATGACGAGCGGCATGCATACAAACACGAAAACAATATACGAGATAAATACAAAGACTAGCTTAAATCAGTAAAGAAAATACACTTGCTAACCTTGTCCAGCCTTAGAATCGCGAAGGCAACGAAAATCCACGCTAAACGAGCGATAAATCCACGCTAAACAAGCGATAAATCTACTAATCTTGTACTGATCAACCACGCTAGCAAAAAACACAGCTGTCACGTGATATAAAGCGCGCGAATCTAAATTGCGCGAGGACTGGGCTGGCTGGCTACAGTCACACGCAGTGTACCTTAAACACTGTTGGGGACAAGCCTGTAACCGTTTGTTAAATTTGTGAAATGCCTTGTCGCCATGTTTCACTGCAGCGCTTTCATACGCCTCCCCTGTCCAGCCCTTAGCCCCATCACCAGTGTCCATTGAATCTGTGAATTTATGACCCTCTCGCTCCTGATATTCAGATAACAATGTCTTTTCGTGTTCTGTCATCTCTGTAGAGATCCCCATAGCATCTGGAGCTTCAATGACGCTGATGTAAAGAGGCTCGAAGCGAGGCACACAACCCAGCGAAGTTTCTTTATGTTGGTGGCTTGTGTTAAGCTGTAGGTCTTCATTAGAATCTTCGTGACCTAGCTTACCTTTGGAGAGGTTTAATTTTCCAGTGAATTCCTCCAGTCCAGATGACGCTTCATCGAGACTGTAGAAACAGCCAAAGTTGATTAAAATCTTGCGCAATAAAGAGAAGTTTTGAAAGTTCTTAGTCTAGATTATATTGGCTCATACCTTGGCGTGTACTGTCGACATTTATAAAATAACTGAGATACTACGCCCACTCTCATTGGTTGATAGGTGTGTTTAGATGAGAGTATGTAAACACGGTTATGATCTTTTAGTTTCGTGCGTAATTTTAAGAAATATTTTATTAAAGCAATACAGGATATTTTCCATGTGTGCATAGCCTCATCTAAACACTCGGGGGTTTGGGAATTTTTCTGCGTCTCGGGTTTGCATAACTGTCTCGAATTCTCCCAAGACTCTCGTGTTTAGATGAGGCTATGTAAACACGGAAAACATCCTCTATTGCTTAAATGGTGCACACGGGAAGTTTGGAGGGCATGGAAGAAGCGTAATTAAGAGTTGCTCAAGGCAACGGTCGAGCAAATCTATCTTGTTGAGGGCTCTCCAACTACACACCATTGCTGGCGGAATTGTACATCAAAACCCGCACAAGAAAGAAAACTTCTCTTCACACTATCTGCATGCACTATTTAACAAATAGATTCCATCTTGTTGTGCATCTGTCCAGAATTTGGTAAGAACAGTAGGCGATAGCCGAGTGCGTCACTGATGTTCTTACCATATTTTGTTATATTCTGTGATCTATTATTAAACAGGCGCACAGCAATACGAAATCTATCTCTTTTATATAATAAAGAAACAAAATATAATCACCATCAGTGCATCTCTTCTTTAATAGATCATAGGTTAGAACCAATCAAAATGTCTCCATACCGGTAATTGGGCTTATATAATGGATTATGATTTGCTATTACATGCACATATTTGATTGCGTGGCTCTACAAGCTACATGCATTTTGTAAACAAGTATGATCAATGACCCAGACGTCTTCATTTGTTGAAGAATACTTACTCTCCCCAGTCCTCAGCATCCTCACACCAGTCATCAACTTCAAATTTGCTGGAAGACTGGGTCATAAAACAAACACATTAAATGAACTTTACAGCAGGTACAAATCTAAATTTCCAAATTCCCTTTTTCAGGGGTCATCTCAAAGAAATTTCATGCATACTTAGAATGCATACTTCCTCAAATAATAACCATCCCTTGATACCCCCCCCCCCCCCTGGAATATATATATATTAAATAATTGCTTACTTTGGATAGTTAACAATTAGACCCGTAGCCCGAAAGGCGAAGCCGAATGGGCTATTGACCCGTGGCCCTTTAGTATCGCCCAACTAGTCGGACAGAAATGGCAATAAGAAAGTTAGCAAATGTAAGTTGAAGAAATATTTATTTGGGACTAAAACGAAAGAAAGCGTCACGCTCGATGGCGCCAAATTCGCTACTCGAGGACTATTGCTAATAGTCCCGTAGTAGCGTAACCAATCAAAATGCAGGATTTGCATTAGTCCACTAGTTGGGTGCTACTAATAATAATTATTGCCCCCCTCCCTACTCCCCCCTCCCCCCACCCAATCTCTCCCTCCCCCACTTTGGAGTCATAAATAATACATTTACAACTCAGGTATAAGTAATTGACTACAGCTCAGTTATTCCTGGGATACTACCTACCTATTTTATTATTTTATTACTACATGGTAACAAAATGGTAAAAAATACATGTATTTATGTCATGCTTTCAGGACTGGGAGCGATATTTGACATAATCACCCCTCTATATTAATCACCTCACCTCGACAAAACACCCTTTTTCAGAAGAGTGTCGTTTCCCATCAGCTAACTTCCTTAACATACACAAATACATCTAAAGGTTTTTGATTTTACAAAAACTAAAATAATCATTGTACCACCTATTATTTGGTTGATGAAAACAAAGAATTCAAACTATACCTCAGTTCCTGCTGTTTCCTTGGTGAGAAAATTACTATCTTTGGTCTGTGCTCTTAACACTTTCCAACTGAAAAAAGAAATCAAAACTCAATGACCACTCAACTCACTCAAGCCCCTGCGGGTAAAAGCACCTGACGGGTGTAGTCCAATAAGGGGACTGGGTCTTGGGTTGAAAACCCACTTGGGCAACAAAATGACCAAAAACCTCATGAGTTCATGATGCTGGGTCTGGGGAGCTGAGTCTCAGTCTATATTGGGTATCGGGGATGGCGCAGTGGTGAGAGCACACGCCTCCCACCAATGTGGCCCAGGTGTCATGTCCGGACGCGGCGTCATATATGGGTTGAGTTTGTTGTTGGTTCTCTCCTCGCTCCAAGGGTTTTCCTCTGGGTTCTCCAGTTTTCCTCTCTCCACAAAAACCAACAATTGGGAATGTGAGGGCCACAGGCTTGTTAGTTGAAAGACTATTATGGATCCTTGTTTTAAACTGTTTGATTATTTTATTGACTCAATGCCTTAAAAACCTAACTGGAAGCTTCTCTACACAGTGCCCTCTTCCTCAGACGCCAGTAAACACCTTCTTACCACCATATGTCAATTTTTTAAAGTAAAAATTATAAGCAAACCCCTACCCATGTTATTTTCAGATAACTATACCGGTACTTTTTAATTACAATTGAATGTAGTCAGTTATGAGAGGTTCCAAGCATAGATGACTTGTCTGGAAAATGTTCATGGTATTGTGGAAAGGGCACCTCACATCCTCGGTGACCCAGGGCCAGTTAGTGGGGTGGGCGGAAAAAAATGGTGAAGAAAAACCAAAGAACGGAGCGAGAGCCTCTCTCTCCATTCTTTGCTTTTTCTTTGCCGAATTTGTTTCCGCCAACCCCACAAACTGCCCCTGGCCTGGGTGTCCGAGGATGGGCACCTCACAGAGAAACAAGCTAACAAATTGCTCTTTAAAGTAGCCAGGACACAATATTTTGAGTTATTTTTTTGCGACAAACCAAGTTACCCTTAAAACGTAGGAAACCTAAAACTAATAGTTTTCTAAGGAAGAAAAACACCAAAGAGGTGATAGTAAACCAAAAAGGAACAAGGATGGTTAAGGATGGAGAAGATTTAGATGGATTACAACTGATGATTTTGAAAAATTTACACTAAAGTTTTGCCTGTAGCTCCTTTAAGGAAATTTCTGCAAAGAGAAAATTTAAATTACAGGTTTCTATCAAGTGAAAAAGCGAGGGGGACAGATCATTCTACAGGCATTGTTATTACAGAGTCAAAATTCTGGTGAGAGCAATGCTATTATATGAGGTAGACTGATACACAGAGAGGTTGAACTGTAATGGATGTTCCAAAAAGCAGACAGACGATAGAACATACTGGACATCAAAGCAAAATAACTATTTCCTACCTTTTGTTCTTATTCCAACAAGATGCATTGGCACAACCAAAGACGTACAGCACACGGTGAAAGACAGAGTGGGACAACGGGCAGTAAATTTGGCACACCAGATATAATAAACTGCTACACAAAGGGCAAATTGGATAGTTTGATGGCTGTCCAAACATCCAGTTCTGTGTTAAAATGTGGATAAAAAGAAAAAAAGTAAGTAAGTAATGATCTTTCTGAATCAAATATAGTAAAATAAAAATAAACATGATAATATTGACTTGGCTTCTGCACAGAATATCTTGTAAAATTGCATGGAATCAGGCTTTTAGCCAGATGGCCATCCAGGCGTCCTGTGGACTGCCATCTTTTAAAGAAAATTGTTTTATTTTCCATATGTTGCTTTATAAATTGTTGATTTTTGCAGGCCCCATAGGGCATTTTGGACAGCCACTTTTCGAATCCTGACTAAAAGCATACATGGAAATATCTTCTGGCTAAAATCAGATGATACTCTGCAATATTGAGAGAATGTGTATTATAATTGTTTTATAGACTATTATTATTCAGCAAATTGTCAATGAAATATATTTTTCAGGAAGAAAATGATGGTAATGCAGCAATTTGAAGGATTGTGGATAAACCTTTTAGTTACATAATTATGCATTTGCGGGAAATCTGTTTTCTACCAGTGACAGATGGCAATGACTATCTGACTATATATGGGCATCATAACAATTTGATGAATAATTGAAGACCCCCTGCAGAGATCTGGAAAGAAGACAGATTTCTGAGTGAGACCCAAGGAAATTTTTTTTGAACCAAATTGTTGTGCAGCAAATGAATTTTTTTGGTGACATCATATTGCGGAGAGGGAAAGGAGGTTGGGGGGTGGAGTGTACAGGACATGGGATGGAGGAAAGGGGCAATAAAAATATTGCAAACCATTTTGCAATAGAAAAATGTACAAAGACATGTGCGCCATTTTTGCAAGGGCATGAAATAGGAATTGCTACATAAAAGCTTCCATGCAAAGGAAAATATGAGACTGTCTATTTTTAGAAGTTGCAGAAATGGCAGAACTCCCGCAGAAGCACTTCAAACTTTAATAACCAACGAATTTCTAAGCTGCAGAATAGAGGGCCATTTTCATCCATATACCCTGATATACCAAACGAGCCAGCTTAAAGAGACTGTATTTCGATGGCTCTACCATTAAACCAATACCAAGCTTTTAGCCTCTCCACATTTGAAAGAACAGCTTTTACAGACTGTCTCGGATCCTCTTCGGTCTAAATTTTGATCACCGATTGCAGTTTTAATATGACTTGCTAAAACAAATTCACGAAGACTCCTTACTTACCGGTGTTCCTCCGATCTTGCTTGTACTCCATCCACAAATATTATCGTCATTTTCCTTCATGTTTCCATCAGGTAACCCCAAAAGCAAAGGTTCGTCCACCATCTTGAAACTGTTACCCGCAAAGCATTTTGGGGAGGTTGGCCTTGTCCCCAGTTGACTCTCGCTTTACCCGTCGAATTCTTTTTAATTTTGGCGAAAGAAACTTCTTAAAATTTGTTGGCCTAGACTATAGTGATCTTGTGGGGTTAAAGCATTTCAATTCCCACTCCTGTTATCCCCCAGTACGAGTAGACTGGATCGATCTTCGCTCAGCCATCTGATTGGCATTCTCGTCCCCAGTCCCTGTGAGCCGACATGGCCAGTGCACCAGTACCAGGAACAATTGGCTCTGGGGACACATCACATGATTTGAGTGGCTAGAATCTAACAAAGGGAATCCAATCACTTACAAGCCACTTGTTCCTGGTACATGGTACGAGGTGCACGATCGTTTTTATCGGCGAATAAAAAAAGTGGGAGAACCAATCAGGTTCAAGGATTTCCAATAGAACACAGATTAGTTTCTACTAATATTATATATTTGGAGGAACAAGTGCCAGGTTGCACTCAGTCAAAACAAGCAGTGAAAGCTGCGAAACCGGAGAGGCAAAGCCGTGAGGGGCTCGCGGCTCCACCTCCCAGTTTTGCGGCTTTGACTGCTTGTTTCGATTGAGCACGCTACCAAAATAAACCGCCAACTACGCAGGCTAGCCTGCCTCCAAGACACGACTATGTTTTCGGTGTTCGCATAGGCGTAGAGGACGGGGGGGGGGGGGGGGCTGCAGCACCCCCCTAATTTTGGGCAACTCAGATTTTTTGGGCAGCAAGAGAAATTTGGACAAGGAAACATAGGAGAAAACAATTGCCCGTCTGCTTATGGGTGTTCTTCCCTGGAGTTGCTACGCAACGTGACATGTTTGCTCGCGCGATTACTTTCAGTGTATTCACGATAGTGTTGTTACATTATGCTCGTAAATTTGACTATTATGCTTTTTAGCGTCCCCCTTAAAATCGTACCATTATGTCGAAAATTATGCTCGTGTCAGACCATTCTGCTCATGTCATGCCGTCGATATTTTTTCTCACATTTTCACTGAAAATAAGGAAAATATTAGTTTTTTAGCATTTTGCTAAAATTATTCTATAAACCTGGCCATTATGCTGGCATTATGCTCGATGCTCTGACTATGCCATTATGCCCAAAATTATGCAGGCATAATGTATCTAACCCTAATTCGCGAGCCCTGGTGCTAGTTTTGATTGGATAAAATAAGTCGAAAAGGCCAGGACAGTTTTCACAACCCCGTGTATTTCATTCTTGCTGCAGCTATTTATGGCCAGCACTGCCTTTAATACAATTTTAGTTTTCTTCTTTTCCCAGCTGATTTTAGCCAACGATTTCATTTAACTATTAGGGGATATTCCGCGTGATTTGTGCAGGATAATCGTCATTCTCGTCCCCATAGCCCTTTTCGTTTCTCTTAGCCGGTGGGGCCTTGGCACGAGAAACGAAGGGCTCTGGAGACATTGGATTTCCAGTCCGAGATTCTAGGACTTCCTGACTTCATGTATATAGCATTAATGTTTCTACATGTTGTGTGTTGTAATAAGGCGGCCAGCGAACATCTCGTGCTAAGAGAAACGAAAAGGGCTATGGGGATGAGAATGGATAATCGTTAATTTCAAGCTAACGACAGTCTGTTGTATGCGTCCAAGATGGCTTCCTCTTCTGAAGAAAAGCTTTGATACCTTCCTGACCATCATGCAGTTTCAGGTTCTCAACCATCACCGACTCGGCCTCCCTAACAAAAGAAAAGAAATGAAAAACAAATTGGGACTAACAACCGTGAGGCAAAGACATTGAAGATCAATGCAACGTTGGTGTTAAGTCAATATATCAGTTTTATGTTACTTAAGGTCTTCCCCCAAAATTCCCGGTGAAATCTTCACACTCCCAGAAGAATTTTTTTCCCCGAGACAGGCCTCCTTACAACTGAAAAAGGCTGATAGTACTGTAAGTATAACAATAAATAAAATTTTATGGGTTTCACTTGGTAAATGCTTAACAATGTTGCTACATAAACACAACAGATGGTTTAGACAGAAAACTGCTCGTGTTGAGATCAATGATTTTAATACACAAGCCTTCTATGGTTTATTAAACAAATTATTACTTCGCATAATGAAAACTTAGTCAAGCAAAATGCTACATATGTAGCAGAATAATGGGTGGGAAAAGGGGGTAGGGGTGGGGTTAACGGAGCTTTTACAGTAATGAAGTTTCTATCAGCTTTAACTCACACATAAGCTTGATCTCGGCTCTTCATGGTTTGAGAGTAGAAACAGGTCTTTCCCATTGCTACAACAGGCTGACTCAAGGAAACAATTTTATTTGCAATTGCGTTGACTTCATCCTCTAGTTTGTCCTCTGATACAACCTTGCTAAGGAGACCATATTTGAGTGCCTCTGATGGAAAGCAAAACATGCCACGTTGATCCATTATTTTAAGGTTACCGTATACCTTTGGGGGTGTCTCACGTGCAAACGATATAGCGCTTTCGGAATAAATTGCAGATAGCTAAAACCCTATATCAAATTAAAGCTTATTGAGCTGGCTTTCAATCTATAAAAACTATTTTTCAGTAAAATGAACTGTCGAATTTTTAGTAACCTCGAAACACGAGCGTCTGTATCGCCTTTTGAAGGCTACAAGTCAAAGCAAATTTAGTATTTCGCTAATTTTATTTTTTCTTTGGTTTCCGGACCCCAAGCGCTAAAAACCATGTCGGGAATTTGTCGTATTCGTTTGCAAAAAAAGTTACAACACATTTTGCAAATAGGCTAAAAATACATCGGACAGATCGAACAAAAATCACTCCAGTAGAAAAAGTATACAAAAGTCGCTGACACGTTTTTGTTATTAACATGTTTAGCTAGCTGCATGCCAAATTTGACACAAAAGATATGTTCATTTCTCCGCAGATATTCAATCTTTTTCAAAAGTTTTTTTTTAATGAAAGATCACACTTAGACTATGACTTGGATCTAAAAATCAGATTTTGGGAAAAATTGACGAGCTGAAGGTATACAGTAAGCTTAATCAAGTACAAAAATCAACGGTACATTATTCTGGGAATATAGGTCCGTATCGAGTGCAGAGAGACAGAGCAGGGATTATAGGTCCTCAAAGCGTACAGAGGAATAATAAGGTTGCATGCATTCAATAATTTTATAGTAACTGAGTGAGTATTACTGGCATGACTGCAGATGGCTTGTGTGTATGGTAAAATAATTTTTGATAGCAGTGGCAGTCTCCCCCACTACCCACCCCATGACTCAGTCAAGAAAAGACATGACCAACTCAATACACAGGTCAACTTGACCATGTAAAAAACAAAGTTCAAATGCAGTTCAAGGTACAATGTCAATCACCCAGCGGGGAGGGGGAATGGAAGGTGAGTGATCAAAAATTTTCCAGAGAAAACAAATACCCAAGGTTCACCAATTGAACAGAGAAGATCCATTTTGGTCGATTTGGAAAAATCTCTCTTCTTTTTCGCCTCCCATGCAGATGCCCTTAGGGTTTCATCCCAAGGGGAGGGTCTGTGTGGGAGGCTATTTATTTTTAAACATACAAAGTTGTTCTGGTCCATTATCTATAGAGTGATTGATACTACAAGATCTTTATCATGTGGAATGAGGGTAAAGCAATTACCTTCTGCAGTGATAGGATTACCAGTAAATAACATTTCTAATGCAACCTTTCTTGGCACTGCACGAGCCAATGCAACTCCAGGAGTTGAACAGAACAAACCAATGTTAACTCTGTAGACAAAGTGACAAAGGTTTTCAATAAAATCTTGCACCCCAAAATGCTGGATCAAAGGTCATGATTATAAAATGCAGTCTTGGTGTCAAACTAAGAAAACCTTGAACAACTGAAATATTTGAGGAATGTTGATTGTGTAGCGATCAATCACAACAAATTTCAATTTTTTCTCTCGAAAGTTATGCATACCCTTGACTGTGTCTTGGGTTTGCATAACTGTCTTGAATTCTCCCAAACCCCCTCATGTTTAGATGAGGCTATGTAAACACAGCAACAGTTCTCTTACTGTTGCTTATTGCTTGATTGTGTGGCTCTGCTAGCTATGCCAACCTTTCACATGAGCCCCACAGGGATATAAATATCTAAAAAGTTTAAATGTTGATTCAATCAATGCATAAAGCAACCCTTGTAACTAAAACTAAAGATTTCATAATGCAGACTAATTAATAAAATTACAAAAAAATACACAAAAGGAACAGTTAAACAGTTTAATGATAGAGTCAGAAACTTGCACCATGTGCACTAACCCTGGAGTGGCAAACTGTGACTTGGTGGAAGCTACAGCAATGTCACAACTTGCCACCAACTGACATCCTGCTGCTGTTGCAATTCCTGTATACAGTGCATAAGATAAGACTCCAACATACGTTGCCTGCAAAGTTTTGGTCATTTTTACCTAGTACAGACTTTATTGCTCAACCCCATCAAAAATTATTTAATTGAAGAACAAACATATATTTTTTTTAACTAAAGAATAAAATAAAAAAAGCTAACTGCGATAACTGCAAATCCAACCTGGTGGGTTGTGATGGACTGGCATCCCATAAGGGAAACAAAGTTAATTGGTGGTTTTCATGTCACGCAAGTATCACGCAAGTTTCACCCATGCAAGAAATAAAATCACTCACCATTCAATAAACTGAGTCAAGAAATTGAAATATCGTAGACGAGTAATAAATAAACAACATGCCAAAGTTTCGGGGATGTACGATATTCCGAACTCAAGTTATTCAGAAAAGTGTAAGGAGTGGAAGAGTGTGAGGAGTGGAAACATCTGGAGTTTACTTTGGCTCTCAAAACGTTTCTTCTCCTTGTTAAACTTGAAAACATTTGCATAGATACTTCCCTCAACATATCGGTTACTCAGAACTCGAAAACATAAGGCGAATCAATATTTTCACGCATGTAACATGTTACCCAGAAACAATGCCGATGTCACGCATTGTGAAATATCTGAAATTCAAACTGTTTTACTTTCAAAACAAAGCCGTCTACCGAGCTGAAAACAGGCCAGTTGAAAACTCCAAATTTTAGTTTTTTATGTTAGTTTTTTATGACGTCACATGAAAACCAAGAATTAAGCATGGCTCTGACAGTCAGTCAATCTGGTTGACTATAGTTTGATGGGCCAGTCAGTTGGTCAGAACTGCTTAATATATAAAACTCAAAAACTAAGATGTACATATCAAGAAAATGTAGAAGAGAGTATATCTAAATACTGGTATATTTACCATTCACTTGAGCTATAACTGGTACAGGGATATCCTGAAATAAGAAAAGGTCGGCTAAAAATTACCAACAAAGAAGATCTTTGGAGATCTGTGAACTCAATACTGTTAAATTCATTAATTTATAAAAAGGCAAAGTCTGGGTCGAGCCTAGTGGCCCATATCGCTGGAGCTAATCCCGGTTTCCTTAGCATGAAGCGACTGAGAGTATTTCTACTCCCCCCTTTATGGGATGCTAGTCCATCGCAGGGTTACCCCCCAGCAGTAAATTCGCCGGTACCCATTTATACACCTGGGTGAAGAGAGGCACTGTGAGAGTGAAGTGTCTTGCCTAAGAACACAGCGCAGTGACCCGACTGAGGCTCAAACCTGGACAGTCCAGCGCACTAACCATTACGCCATTGTGCCTCCCACAAATTTATAACAAGTAAAATTATTTATTTGCTAGTTATTTACTAAAAAGTAAATGTTCAAAAAGCTTTGTTCCAAAATAATAAAGTAGCAGTAACAGAATACAAATATTATCAGCTCATAAAATAAAGTACCTGCACAAGTTTCATGACTTCTGTACAATGATGAAATACTTTGGCATGATAATCTCTCCCTTCCTCTTCAGTCTAAAGAAAAAAAATAAAATTTATTGATCACTATACCTGCCTCTTGAAAAGTTTGGGTAAAAGTTCCATAAAATTATGCAACTAGTTAATGGTTATTTGGATCAGATCATTGCAGGCCAAAGAAATGACCATGGAGGCTCCTAACCTGAAGACATCTTAAAATGGAGAAGAAAAGTAAATTATACCTGAACCAGCCATCCCTGTTAAATCTGATTACTACCATTTGCGTCCATCCTTTAAGTGCAGCGAATTTAGCAACGTTTTATTTTCAAAATATCAACGGTTTAATTTGTCTGGTTTCCCGTCACTTTGGATCAGTGAATCACGCCAAAACCATTGTCAGTATTGCAATGTGACTACACAAGTAAACGTATTATGCCCACCTACCCCAGGTTAATAATTAGGTGGGTGGGGGGGGGGGGGGTGCGCAGGTTATCACGTGATTTATTGTCTCTCACAACTAAAAATAGTGGTATTGAGCCTCTCAATGGGTACCCCCAGACTTCATTTTTATCACCTTTTTTCTCACTTCCTCAACAAACCGCTTAAATAAATCATGAGCTGTTTAAATTTGAGAAAAGCAAAATGTGGTAGTCTCCTTTGCAGTAGCTTTTTTTATGCGGGTGCATTGTGCATGAAGCGGAGGAGACTGACAAACATATGGCTGCCTAATTGTTTAGATTTGTTGCTGAAGTTGTCCTGTTTGGTCATTGTTTGATGCTATTTATGTCATTATATTTTTTTCATTTCCATCATATCATATGAATTTGTAAATCTTTTCTTCAATATTGCATGAGGTCTTTGTTTTTTCAGGGGTAAACTTCACATCTTTTATTTCTTCGAAAATACCCACAGAGGGGCTCAGTATTTGATGTCAATTAAAATGCTGTAGCAGTACTTAAGATTACAATGCAGTTAAGGCTGTATAGGGAAACCTCATTTGCTCCGACGAAGGGCTAACGCTCGAAACGTCAGCTCTTGAATCTCTTTACGGTGGCCAATTCACATTATCAACCCAGCTGATAAAACCAAATTATCTTGTTATACTTCCCACCGACGCAGCACCACAGTTTCTTTTGAAACTTACCCCCTCAAAATAACAGTTTACTAAGGATGAAAACCCAAAAAAGGTGATTGTAAACCAAAAAGGAATAAGGATGGCTAAGGATGGGAAAGATTGAGGTGGATTGCAAATGACGATTTTGAAAAATTTAGGCTAAATGGTTCAAACTGCACAAGCCATGACATAGGTCCTTTAACTGACTCACCAGCTCCTTCAGATCATGCCCAGAGGAGAAGACTCCTCCAATAGCTGACAAGATGATAACTCTTAAATCACAGTCCACATTGTGAAGTAGGTTTGACTTAATTGCATGAAGCATCGACAAAGAAAGGGCATTCCTGAAAATACACAATTAACAGTTAAGACAATAAAAATTAACTGCTTATATGCAACTTTCCAAACATTTGAGTTTACCATAATGACTTTATCAAGTGTAGAGCCAGAGCTTGAGGAACAAATTTTAATGTGGCCTTCTTGAATTCGCAGTACCAGTTGACAGGCTGATACGGGTGGCAAGAATGTTGTTTTAACATCAAAACTTTGTCCCCAAACTTCCCTTGTGCCTTACTCAACTGCTTGAAGCATAGTTAACACCTTGTTGTTACTATGTTCATGCCTCAGAGAGGGCTTCAAGAACATTGAAAGGTATTTAATATTTATCCGGTCATCAGTCAACATAAGGTCATTAATTTTTAAGGACTATACAAGCACTATAGTATAAAAAATGTTTTCCTTTGTCCAAAACAGGGTTTAACGTCATTTTTGTTTTGATCAGGGTCAGAGTTCCAAACCCCAAGCAGCACCCCTATATCCAAACATGGGTCAAGTAACCAATCCCCCCTACCTCAACCCCCACCCTTCCCGAGTTTGATGCTACAATGTTTATTGTGGTAATATTGTTTGGCTTAAACACCGTCATATTTGAGACATTAATTGTGCCATTTTAAGAAGTACAGTAATATGTAGTCAAAAGGTCATGATTCACAGCACAAGAGACAACATCCTGAGATGCAAGCGGCAATACTGTACTATTTTATATTTTTGCGTTACCTTTTCTTTGGATTATTCAACACAATTCTTCTTATGCCATTTTCTTGAGTACAGATTGTGAGACCTTCATCTTCTTTTCCTTGACTGAGAAACCTGCTACACAGCTGCTGAAATGAGAGTATATATGCCAAGAATGCATGCCAGGGGATTCATTATGGCTGTCTGTCCGCAGTGTCCACACTTGGTGCCCAATGAGTGGTGCCAGGAAACCAGAAAAAATAGTGTCATATTGAGACACTAGAAACCAAAGTACACAAGTGTGGTCAAGTACCCGAGTCTCAACATTGTACATTAAAGGGCCCAAGTCAGCCACCGCCATTTTCGATGGCATCGAAATTATGGAAATTGTATAGTGAAGCACAATCTTATTGTGTTGGCTTACCTTATGTTGCTGGAGGTGTTTAAATTATCTTTAGCAAGTTTTTCAAGGGATTTTTTTCGTTTTGACATGCTCCGCGTAAAATATAATACTGAAATACTCATATGTAAACAATAACGAAGGTGTACCTTTAATGCCAGTTTGCCTGGCGCCTATAAGCTGGTCCTAAATGAAACCACTGGCACCCATGTGAACAGCATAATAACCTCTACTAAGGTCCATCGCCACCCCTCCCCCCACGCCCGCAGCTCGCACTGTTGAGAAACTGGTGACCAAGTGCATCTAACCCCAAAATATGTTTTCGTTAAAATAAACCTTGGCACCAGTTCAAAACCTTTCTCCTTTTTACTAAATGCTGACTATTTATAGGATTCAAAAGTTACGAAAAACTGTACGTTACTTGTTTCATGACCGAGTCAGAAGGGGCTTGGGTTGACATGACAAACTCATTTGCATGCATGTTTACAAAGACTTGATGCAATGCAAATCAGTTTGTGACATCAACCCAGGAATAGACCCACGCCCCTTCTGACTTGGTCATGCAACAACTGATGGTCGGTTTTTCGTAACTTTTACAATGCTAGTCAGCTTTTGGTAAAAAGGTGTAACACATTTCGAACTGGTGCAAAGGTTTATTGAAGCGAAAAAATATTTTGGGGTTAGGTGCACTTTAATACCTTGTAAATCTGCACAAGTTTCATGAAACATTATTTTCTACGTAAGAGAGGTTAACAAGGCAACCAAAACAATACTGAATCTTCTTGACTAATAATAATAATAATCCATTTATATAGCGCCTTTTCTACAAGATTCAAAGGTGCTGTTTACAAAAAAAATAGATAAAACTAAATATTTCAGGATGATCGTTTCAACCATCGTATTCTTGATTTTCAAGGGACGTCATCAACACCATGTTGGATGACATGAATAAAAGATTTCTGATATATAGCAAGTAGCGTGGCAGCTCTCATGAGCTTGCAGTTCTACTGGTCCTCTTCATGTAGAACAAAATTAAAGAAGGCAAGGTCGAGAATAGATATCATTGTGCAAACCACGTTTTGGCCTTGCCCTCTTCATTTTATACGCTAAATTGTCAGATGGCTCAAAGTACAGCAATTGCTATTGTTTTAGGGGCTAGCCTAGGCATATTGTTCCAGTTGTTTGTGTTGTTCTACTGGTCCTCATGGCATAGCAGTTCCCTGATATCCTCTTCTGTGTTTTGTTATCCAACAATCCCACGCAATATTCTCATTTGAATCCTTTGGGATTGGTTGCAATAAAGATGGACCGAGAGTACGAACAAGGGGAGGGGGATGATTCGGGGACGGGAGGGGGGTTATTCGGAGAGGGGATTCTCAACAAAAATACAAGATTTACATTCTGTGTAAATTTGTGAAGGGCTAAAGCAAAGGGAATGATACGTTTTTTATTCTAATGAAATTTTGGTTATAACTTAATTGATGCGATGAAGATAAAAACCATGTGATTACCTGGGAAGTTGGAATTCTTTTGGTGTAAACTCGTCTCCACAAACTCTGCAACATTTTTGCCGACGAAATATTCACAATACGGGTCATGTATGCGTCATGTTCTTTCCACACCGTGAACATTCTCTTACCCAGTTCTGAATCGGAGGAGGTGAAGTTTAAAATTTCAGAGAGGGTGTCAATGGGGTTAACCGTTCAGTTAACCGTGTTGCTATCGTAACTGTATAAACAACAAAATATAAACTGACTAACGTATAAAAGGCGATCAACATTTTAGCGTGTGCAGTTCTACCACAGGCAGCCCAGACGTTGTTTGTGGTTTACGTATGTGACAGTATTGCATTACGCTTTGAGCCATTTTAGAGAATGTATGAAAATGGTTCGGAGACAAGAATTTTTCTAACCGGAAGTTTACTGACTGAATAGCTTCAGTTTTAAGCTGTTTACTGACTAGAGTTATACCCCACTGACACCCTCTAATCGTCCCTCCTTCCATCTGTTCGTTCGTTCTTTCGTTCGAACAAACGAAACCTGTTATTTCCCTATGCCTGACCAAAAGGTATGCCGGGAAATTCGCCATGTTCGGCGGCATGCAACAAAACATACCCCTATTTCATATTTCATTTTTTTGTTCATAAGTGTCGAGTCACCCAATTGTACCAGCAAAATATTGCACCGATTGCGTTCTTTAATTAGAAGTACAAATTCGTCCAAATCGCCTCGGTAAGTCTTGGAATCTATCCACAGAAGGGCCAGAGAGACAACTTCACACTCATGAACCGCCATGTTTCCATACGAATAATTTTGGCGTTCCAGTCGCCGTCAAATTATCTCTCACCTCTCTTTTCTTTCAGACGTTTGCCTCCCACAAGCCACATTCCTCCCCACTTCGTGATTTACGAAACTTGTACAAGCGCCCAATTTCGGGTGCGTGTCATTCGCCATGTTCCTATTTCAACTTTGTAGGATTTATGAGTCTTCGCTCCAAAGTTGAGCGAAAGCTCATAAATTTCCATGTACATTAACCCAAGAGTCCGGGTTTCTGTTTTGAAGCTGTTTTCGGCCCATTTCGTCAATTGGTCAGTTTGATCGCAAGCCTTTAGAGTTACGGTCTGCCTTGGAAACCCTACCACTCCCACCCACCTGAATACAGGCGAGTTATCACATTCAGGCGAGTTATCACTTTCTAGGTTCTGCACTACAGTGTGGACAACGTACTAGGGTGGGGGTGGTGGTGCAAGAGACGGTTGTGAGAAGAGAGGGGAGGTGTATATCACTTTACCATAAAAAGCTTCCTAAGTGACTTTTTGCAGCATCTATTCATTTCCCCTTCTGAGTATTATAACCTCAGTCCGTTCTTGAAGGGCTCTTAACTGTCAATAGCCCTTACCGTTTAGCTGCGCTGTATTGAACTGATCGCAGGTTACATAGTACAGTTTTGAAAATCTTATAATAGAGCTTTGTATGGTTGGAGGGACAGGTGTTCCTCCAACTCGTACTAAACTCCCTTGTTTGAAGGATTTTTAATGATCCACCAATGTGATTTAGGCTGGGATACTCTTTCGTGTGCTTAGATGCGCCGTCTAAAAATCCGTCTAAACGTATTTGGGTTAGACCAGCTTGCTCTAACAAAGAGTTGAAAGAAAACGTTAAAAATGTTATGCATGTGATGTCTTTTCGTCTTGTTGTATCTAATTTTATGCCTACCTTTAGAAAATTAACGCCTAACAATCACTCGAAACAGCTGCTTTTGAAATTTTTGAACTTTGAAGAAATATAATTGATCTGAATACGAGCAATGACCATTCTTCACTTTCATCTATATCCGCAGTTCAAATATGAATTATTTCATATTAATATGATAACCAAATCAATGCGCGTGCTATGATTGGTCAATCAGCTATGGTTTATTGTGCCAGTAAACTCATGGAAAAATCGCACATTTTCTGAATTATTATATAAAAGCAATAGACCACAAGTTACTATGGTTTATAGGCTGATAAACCACTTGGGATGTCGTAGAACACTCAAAGAATTCGTAAATCACTCGCCTGCGGCTTGTGATTTACAAATTTTTATCGTGTTCTACCAACATCCCGCGTGGTTTATCAGCCTGTAAACCATAGTAACTTGTGGTCTATTGCTTAAATACTACACATCAATATAGAAAGCGCTAATGAGGCGATGTGAAAACAATGATTAATCCGTCAATCGGAAATGCAAAGATGACCACAAACAAAAATTATATGTAAATATATCCACCTTATTCCAAAATGGCTACCATCTTAATATTCTTTTGTTGGTATTCAAATTAGCCCTTCTTGCCTCGTTTTTAATCTCAATAATCAAAAGAATATTTTATCTTGAACGAGGTAACAAGGGCCAATAGACCTATTCGGCTAACGTGTTTACCTCCTTGTTGCCACCCAATTCAGATCATGTGATGATTCATTTGGGAGGTTACAATTGTTTTGTTCGTACATACTTGCATGCAATCAGTTGTGTATGACAAATTGCACAATTGTAACCTCCCAAATGAATCATCCCATGACCTGAATTGGGTGACAACAAGGATGTAAACACGTTAGCCGAATTGGTCTATTTGTGTGTGCATAAATCAGCGGCCATTTTGGAATAAGGTGTATATGCCTTGGGAGTTTAGGATTCTCAAGAGATACTCCCGCACAAGATTAATTTCAATCTCTCTTTTTTTTTATTTTCTAAAATGAGTCTTTTAACGTACGGTCGTTTAGCAAATTTATTCAATTGTCTTTACCTTTTTAAATCGCGTACTGTTTTATTACCTGTTGTTTTAATATGGTCTTTATGACGCCCAAATTGTTACCGAGTTTAATATGTTTATTGTGGAATAATAAGATCTAGAAGCAGTAGCAATAAAATTTACACAACTCACAGATATACTACATCCAAATCAAATAGCGTCGACATTACATGAAATTCATAGTTAATCGGTTTTTTTTTACTCACCCAATCTAAAACCGCATTAAATTTTGAAACTAAAACACAACAACAAAGACAGGAAATGCAATGCGCCAAAGTTTATATTTTATCAGTATTGTTTTTGAAAATGTTGAAGCTCTGAGTACAGCTGCTTCTTTATTTTGTTTTTGCGTTATATGAAAATTTCATTATATAACTTGGCAACGCGTTTTCACTAGTTTAATTTAAATGCAAAGCGCATCACGACCAAATATTCTGAACTTACGGCGCTCGCTCGTTCTTTCGTAAACAGGCGGTTACGCGCATTGAATGAGCAGATAAGTTTGCAATGTTAATGAGATCAATCGAAATTGTTCAAAAGAGGAAGTGGGCATTGCAATTAAATCCAAAAAAATAAATAAATAAAGCATACTTTGTTCTTGATATCTTTTTGAGTAGCCGTTTATTAGGACTTTTAAATATTCCTCCACCTGCTGCGGATCAGAAAAAGACAGGCATTCGCTTCGAACAGTTGCTGAAAAATGTTGAATAAGGCCGGGGAACATTAAAGGCAAGCTAAGGTAGGTCCTCAGCCGATGTGAACGGAATTTATTGGGCATTTAGCCATTTGAGTGCAGAGAAGATAAATAATGCACTTTATTTTAACTCTCGAAATCGCTTCAGCTTGTTTTTGCCCTCATATTGATGTTATCGTGGCTGGAAAATTGG
>OX393573.1:14770392-14852892 GCA_947652115.1 Blastomussa wellsi
CTTGCAAAGTATATCAATGGAAAGAAAGGAGAGAAATTTCAGCTGCAAGAGTTTACATGCGGTTTGTGCTTTCGTTTGCTATTAGTTTTTAGTAGAAACTGTGTTCTATTGCAAATCCTTGAATCTGATTGGTTCGCCGGCTGTTTTCTATTCGCCGATAGAAAATGATCGTGCGCGGGTTGCTCTTTGAAGGCAAGATTTGATTTTTGGCTTAAAAATACATAACATGGCAGGGTTTTGAATGTAATCCTTTAGAGTTTCTACTAAAACAATTAGACTACTCGCCCTCGTTTTCTATGAGCGAATAGTCAACTCGGCTGCGCCTCGTTGACTATTCGCTCATAGAAAACTCGGGCTCGTAGCCAAAGGATCACACGTTGTAATTACTTAATACTACTCGAACGTTTACTTTTATTCTTTATACTTTTTTTATTTCTTATTGAATTTAGTCCTCTGTCCTTAAATAGAGTATCATTTTTGCTCCTTTTGGCATAAAAGGGGTGATCCTTAGATAGGGTACGTAATAAAATTATATCGGATAAAATGGCAGTGCGTAAACGGTAAGCTAAACGAAAACGAAAAGGTCTGTTTAAGCTGAACAGTCTGTTTAGAGTGTTAATGTTACAGGAACGAAGTATGGTTGACCCGCTCACTGAGATCTTTCTTAGTTTTCGTTTTTCCGGAATAGGGTGCAATTTTTCGTCATCTTTATCCGGGAGTAAAGTTTACGCTGCATTAAAACAAAAATCAAATGTTGAAGATATTGCAAACTGTGACATAAAAACGCACCTTTGGTTGGTAGTTAATCATCTGAGGGATTCTTGTCGGGCATTTTTTATGACATTGACTTCTGTAAACAATGCAAGGTCCACTTGAGCAGACAGGAGAAGATGTTGTAGCTGGAACTTGGTGCAGATCAAGATCAGCAGTGAACTTAAAAAAAACTTAATAATGCAAGGATGATCAAACAGCTGGAAAGAATAAATACAATAAATATAAAGTTTCATTACGTCTATTAATGCAATTAGGTTCCAGTGTCCTTCCTTTGGAGTGTGGACATCAGCATTTCTTGTTCATGTTGCATGTCGCTTTTCTGCTGGTACGACTAAAATTTGTAAAAAATCTATCTTTATAGTTGAGTGATGATCGACGAAATAACGTCAGCAAGTCAAACGGAATTGTAGCCGCTAAATTAAAGGGACAGTTTCGCGGTTCGGCGCATGTACAAACCAAGTCAACTCAATTACTTATGAACCCATTCATGTCCCCAGAGGCCACGATTCGTTTGGTCAACACCAACAATCGAGACCTCTGGGAAGGTCCAACACCGGAAGTCTGCGAAGTCCGTACTCTGCGCATGCACAAAGTCAAATCTGACAAATCTGATTGGCTGAAAGCTACGAAACGTGTTTGCTACGCATGCTCACAATTTGGTTACGGCCAGAGGTAGTGATTCTTGGTGCTGACCAAAAGGATCACGCCTCTGGGGACGAGAATGGTATGAACCAATCGATTTCGAATCGATAGCTCGTGCCTGTTTCTAGAATAAATATCATTCAACATACAACAAAAAATGTTTGCATCATCCTCTCTGGCTGTACTCACGATAGCTTTCACAAACATACATAAGTGATAAACTTTTTTGAAATCGAGTTTTCCTCAAACGTCATGTGCACGCTTGCGCGCTTGCGATTATTTCTTTAACAATGGAATCTTAAATGGAATAACGCTATGGCTTGCACAGTCCTTGAAAAAAACATCTAAATTTATTGCATAGGAATGAAAAGAATTATCGAGGCATCACATTGCAATGGTTTAACAGTTTTAATCAAACTCGTCGCAGACTACAAGTCTTCCTACAATATTGACACACTTCTGCATTACGGGGGCAATGTTTCCACCAATTGTCGTGAAACTATTACCGTCCTCAACCGTAGCCTTGTTTTAAACTGAAAGAAATTACAGGAACGTTTTAATATAAAAAACACATGATACTGTCATTTATATTACTTACAGCTTATTTGAAAGCCCTTTCCAAATGAGGAAAAAGGTTTTTTTTTCATTTTGTGATATCTTCTTTCGTTCAAGAGATATTCAGGTTTTTTCTGGCAAAGACAGGACTTCATCGAGGGAACACCGAAGATGCAAGGGGAAAAAGGCACATGTTTCCAAAGGGTTCAGTTATTAAACAGGTGTTGTTACAGTGAGAAACAACTTGAAAGGACACACTCGAAGGCAAAAAAAGCTTCAAAAAACTGTTAAATATAGATTTGGGTAATATATCACTTGTAGGTCTGCTTTGGTTTCAACGGGTTTCTCAGGGGTACAACTTAATTTTCCTACCGCAAAACTTGCCGTGCAAGTGTGGGCAAAAGATTTGAACTCAATCAGCATCATGGATAGCTTTGCCCCTTTTCCACTTTCCATGATGGGTAGAGGTATCTTCCTCTATGTGTTTTTCATCTTAAATACTAAAATGCTGATTACCTATGGACGTTTCGATGTGCTAAATTTTTGATTAAAATCCGTTTGCGGAAATTTCGTACATTAAGGTATAATCGTTCTTTCTGATGAAGATTTTCTCTGTACTCAGGGAGTATGATTTTGAGTCCTGAACGATGAAAATAATATTCTCTCTAGCAAATTGTTTTGTGTGAATAAGTTAGTAAACAATATATGATAAAGATTTAAAAATTCGGTAAACAAAAAACTGTTCAGAAAACTAAATGTACTAAACGTTTTCAATTATATCCCATTATCTCCATTTTTTCAAAAAGAACTCTAAAGATATCGAAAAATCTAAAACGTCTTTTATTGAATTTTTATATACTTTTGCTCAGCAAAATGTCCTAACAACGAAAACCAAACGAACCTTTGCATTTTCCACAAGCCTTGGCACAATTTGTTTGTGCTTCCTTTCCTGTACAGTCTCCTTTATGATTATTGCACGCCACATCTCCAGCAATATTTTCACAAACCACTGTTGTGCTGTGAATCACTAGAGTTGAAAAAACAAAGATAAAAGTAAATTACTAAAAGTACATATTTTTTTATGTTGGGCAATAAGATAAGACAGCACAGAAGGCTAAAATCTCTCAAAAGCAAAGCTGTATGTTATCTGAAGATCAACAATTTAAAAGGACGAATTAAATGACGGAGTGAGGTACTGAACTGTTGTTTGCTTTTATACAAATATATAAAGCGTGGACTAATTGTAGCGTGTTGTGCATTCAGTCTATACAGGGATTTTGTGCCACAGTTACTTTACAGCGACATCTTTTTAATTAATTGGTTTCGAACTCTTGGAATCCCAAGTTTCATTACTCTTCTCAGCTTCTAATTTACGAAGTCAATATAATTATGAGAACTTTTACCAACAAGACACGATTTAGAGCTGCATGTTCGTGTTTCTTTTCGAAGCCCTACGCATGGTTTTCCATTATTTGCTGGCGGTGGATTTGTGCATGATCGGTGACGCTGTCGAGTTCCATTACCACACGTGACACTACACTCAGACCAGGGAGACCAGTCTGAATAGCCTCCGTTAACTGTGGAAAAATTAAAAATTGGTTCATGCTTAGCGTGCGTATATATATCGAATTATGGATGCACGCGGGAAGTTTGGAGGGCACGAAAGCAGCGTAAGAGTTGCTGGAGGCGATAGCCGAGAGCAGCGTCCAACTGAATTACTGATATGTCTGTGCAGAGCAAAACATTTTATGAAAACAGTTGAATGTTGGCAGTTCATACTAGAGCTTGTAGGAATAATCTAACCGTGCTTGGAGCCTTGTGTGTGGAGGGGGAAATGTACTTACTTGATCTTCACTTTGTGACCATGGAAAAAGTGGTCCACATATTTTTGTCACCACGTTTGGAGACAAATTTTCTGGCGTGACGTGAAACTTTCAAGTGCAGTTGAGTCACGCTCGTCCTTTAAAGTTATTTAGGTTGTAGTTTGAAGCCAACAATTAAGTGTAATCTAAAACAAAAAGCAGTTTGCTCTAACAAATTCAGAGGTAATTTACTTTATCTAAATCTATTAGAGGCATTAGAAACCTTGGCAGGTTCCGCACGTCTTTGCACAATGTCGTCGTACGTAGGTGATGTTACAATAATTCTTCCAATGTACTAAGCATTTAACGTCATCTGCACTATTTTCACAAGTCCTGTTGAGCACAAAATCTGTAAGGAAACAAAAGGGCAGTTGATTATTAAAGGGGTACTGTCACGGTATTTTGGCGTCAGTTTTAAAATGCTGAAATATGTTCCTGCATCAATGGAAACCCAAAAATAATGGTGTAGTTTTGTTACCTAGGACTATATCACAACACTGAAACCATTTATTGCCGCCTATCAGATAGGATGGCACGGATGGAAATGGATTGAAATTTGAAAAAACTAGCCAGTTTTTTTCAAATTCTAGAGCCATTCCTTGAAAATATCGCCAGAAATTCATTATGGTTTGCTTTCTGACCCACCATTCGTTTGATATCTTCCCATTAGTCCACTAGAAACATTTTGGGTACGAGTAAAGGTACCGTGTAATGATTTTAGCAACGAATGAAGCTGAAAACAGCAAAACCCCAGTGACAGTGCTCCTTTAAAAGAAACATTTTCTGTACTAATCCTCATGCACAAGGTCTCGGAGTAAATATGCAGTTAACGAAAAAGGAGGAAATCATCTGAATATCTTAATACCACATCCGCCGTAACAATTTGAAATAGAAACAAAATGAAATCGACCACAAGCTCTCAGAAGAAAAGGGTAATAAGAGTATTCCAGAATTCATGAAAGTGAAATACTGTGCACAGAGAATGTGTGATCCGCTAGGAAATTGGGGATGCAATCTTTAAATTAACTACTTTATTTCACGTAAAAATGAACTCGATTCTACTGTTCTTATCACTGACTTAAGCATCTAAAATGAAATCCCATTAAAAAGGAGAAAGGTTTGCTCGACGTAAGGTTTTAACCCTAGGCTTAGTTATATAATTCCTGCTATGCCATATACCGTTTTTGTCTTTGGTTTCGTCATTTTTTAAGTTGTGAATGCGCTCGCGCAATTAACAAGTTATCGCTGTCTTCTGGAAATGAGATCAATTATTTTGGCGTTTTCAGGCCCTCATATTTCCGAGAATTTGTAGCTGATTTTTGTCAAACTTCCCAGGTTCACTAAAATCGGTACGATTTTGAAACATCCCTCTGTAACAGACCCACTGAAACCCTATCCAGTGGATTATTTTCCCCTACCCAACAGAAATTTAGTCTCCCCAGTACCCAGTGACTATTTTGATTTACCCAATGACTGTGCAGTGTTACCCAGTGTATTTTGTTGGCAAAAATAATAATAATAAATAAGCAAAATAAAACAGAAAACGAGCGACCCAGTGAGAAATTAGCCAACCTGGTGACTTTTTACAGAAAACCCAGTGAGGAATAAGATTCCACTTGGTCTGTTACAGAGGGGTGTTTTGAACGCATGAGTCAAAACGAAAAACTCTTTCTTTCTAGGACCCCTAGGACCCAAGTCTCTTGTCCTTAACTTATCTTTCTCAGCTAAACAGTTCAACTCTCACAACTCGGCAAACATTTTACAATTGAGACACTCTCTACAATCATATCACATTCACAACTTCACTTTTGATTTTTATTGATGTGCCGAGAAGGCAAATTAAAATTAGGCCTGGGTTCTTGCATAAATTAAAATAATATATTCTTGTCAACTTTGCACAAAAGTAGGATTTTGAATTTTTTCAAAGATCATAAAAAGTTTGCGTTTTATGCAAAACAAAAACTTTTTTCGCAGAAGTTCTCAGAGTGATGTCTACATTCAGATGAGAAAATAAATGCAAATGGAGCGATTTGTTGCCCTCCGTAAGAGTGCAGAAATGAAAATGTTATGTGGATAGTTAAACCAACGTTTCTGTAAAAAAAAATTGGAAGCGGAAAATAACCTGATTTCGGACACAATTTGCTGGTACATATCTGTGTCTCTTGCGTCGGTCCTCTGCATGGCGTTCCATTGTTTGCTGGCGGTGGATTTGTGCATGATCGGAAACGCTGTTGAGTTCCATTACCACACGTGACGCTACACTCAGACCAGGGAGACCAGTCTGAATATCCTCCATCAACTGTAAAGACAGAACAAATGCAATGATGATTGATGACAATATAATAATTATATTTACATACAAATAATATTAGTAATAATAATTATATATATTGAAAAGCATTAACCTGGGCACCACTGTGTGTTACATGTCCGTGAATTGTCGGCTCGTCCCAGTCTGCTACAGTTTATTCCACCATTTGCAGGAGGAGGATTGGTGCATGAACGTTTACGATATTGTGTTCCTCCTTCACAGGACCGGCTGCACTGAGACCAAAAGGACCACTGCGAAAAGCCACCATGAACTGAAGAAAGAGGTTTAAAGAGGCTATAGTTTCTTGTTAAAACAAAAATTTAAACAAGGCATGGCAGCTTATAATGCAGAAATATAGGTAACCGTTTGGTTACAATATTTGTCTCATAAGAGTAATCGCCTCAATTTCCAATGAAACCATGAAAGTATCATCTCTGTTTTTCTATCACCTCTTTATGGGGCATGGCACCCAGTTCTACATTCTGTAAAAACCTAGCTGTTATTTCTTTCTCTGTGGTTCTGCGCAAGCCTCTCTAGACATGGCAAGGCTTTTCTTTCCATTTGAATCCCAGGTTTATGCCGTCGTATGGTGTTGGCAGGCATCCAGTCAGAGGATATGGCCACTGTGTGGTGTTTTTTACAGGTGCACCACACATTTCGTTTAAACTTTGTGACGTTGCTTAGCTCAATTACCATTAAGGAGATAGAACGCATGTTTCGCAGCCGTGAAAATGTATGTTGCGTTAGTTAGTTTTTCCAGAAGGCAGTCGATTCACTGTTTTGTATATTTCCTGTTCATTACCAGTTTGCATGTACGCAGCCTGAAACAAATATTTTCAAATTCGCCAAAATAAAAGACTGATAACGAAAAAATCCTGGACATGCAATTTTGCTTGCGCTCACAAAAATTTCAATTTGTCTACGTTGTTCAATATATTTACTCTTTTGAAAGTTGTTTTCAGGAAAATGTTACCTGGGCACTTCCGCGTGTTACATCTTCGATAAATTTTAGTTGGTCCCAGTCCACTGCAGTCTAGCCCACTGTTTTCTGGCCGGGGATTGATGCAAAACCGAGAACGGTGCTGAATTCCTCCCTCGCATGACCTGCTACAAGGCGACCACCGATTCCAATGCGTGTAACCTCCATGAACAGGAATATCTGAGGACAATATAGGAAATAGAGAAAGGTTTTTTGCCTACACAATCAAATCCCTTTTATGATGAGTAGAATTTTGTTCAGACGCCAAACCGGAGGGCTAAATTCCAAGAAGCTTGCGAAAACCATATTTTTCGATTTTTATACAAGTGAAATTGTAGTTGATCTTTGGGAAATAACTTTGTACCACGTTATTAGATCTTACATATCGTATGAATCGTTCGGAATTTTCATTCGGCTGGCTTTATCACGGCACATTTGGAATATGTTACCCTCATTCTATCGCTTTAAGATGTTTGATTTCTTTTACAGTTTACCACAATATCCCTAGACGATCAAACATCGGACGATTTATCAGTATCGCCAGACAACCTGTCCATGGAGGAACAAGAGAGGGGTGTCACTATTTCGTAATATCACCCTAAAATAGCAATAACATTAAGTAAATTGTACGATAGCCTAACATGCACGTGCACGAGGAGGCGCTGTGGCCCAGGGACGAGCGCGATAGACTCCGGTTCAACTACGGGTACAAATCCCCAGACCTAATAGAAGATTTACACAATCTAAATCTTGCTGTTTTATTAGTAAACAGAGAGAATCAACGACAATGAAAAAGGAAACAAAAAGAAACAGCAAAGCGAGAAAAAAGACTTTTCCCGTTTTTTCAAGCCGTCCTTTTTTTAATTCGGGGTGTTTGACAGGTGCCGAAAAAATTTTATGCTGGGGATTTTAAATCTATGATCATCCCATCCGTAAGGGGCCGGCAGGAATCTTTTTAATCGCTTACGCTACGCAAACCGGGATTAGCTCTGGCACCCATCCGGGCATGCAATGGAGCTAGGCTATAACGGAAAAGAATTCTGCCTACAAGACGGAAATAACCAGCAAAATTGTCAAAAAAATAGTATTAGGTTAGATAATGTGCAACAGTCGTTTGTTTTAAAATCAGCATTTAACTGACCACTTTTGCGTTTCTCAATTTGAGGATCTGTAAATTTCAGCACTTTCTTCAGTCTTCTGTCAACATGACTGTTGTTTGCAAGAGGATCCTCTTTGGTTCCGTATAATATCAACTTCAAAGAAGACACATGACCTGCAATGTTGAAGACAGCAATAATCATAATTTTAAAAGCGATCAAGACTACAACAGAAGGAAGTTGAGGGAAGCATAAAGGTATATTCAATGCAAAGCAAAAGATACGACTCACTTACAGTCATAAATTAACATAAAGTTAACTAGAGGTTTAACAAAACCAAACATTGTGAAAAAGTTATACATATAAAGTAAGGAAATACTCCTATGTCGTACACGTTCTAGTTATTGCTACTGGCTCCCTGATGTAATCCGGCTTTGTTATAAAATTTTTGCCAGTCCTTTTAGTCCCCTTTGGTCTCCTTTTGTTTTCTCTTGCAAAATAAGTAACGACGCTGTAATCTGCAATGGAAGGGACTATAGCTAGTTCTGACATAACATAGTTTTCGTCAATATGGTATTGTAATTTAAAGTTGTAATGCAAAGATCAAACCTGGACATGTTTCACAAGTCTTCGCACACTTGCGTTGTAAGTACGGACTTTTTTTGCAGAATGATTTCCAGGAATCGCAGTCTTGGCGAACATTTCGACAATGCTCCATCCTGGTCGCTACAATTAAGAAACAAACAAAGAGACAAAACGTAAGGAGAGAAAGGAAAACAACGAATACCCTAAGTAAATTTAAGAGACGTGTAATGATTTACTTTATATAATAACCTCTTACAAACCGAGCGCGAGGGTTGTACTGAGGAATATTGGCCCGAGGTCGAGGCAGTACGGGCCGTACACAGCAAGGTCCGTACAAAAATGACCGAGGGCCAATATTTCCCAGTACGGCTCGAGCTAGTTAGCTGGGTTAGTAAGTAGTTTATTATATGGCATCGGCTCCTGCTTTCTTGTTTAAAGGAGCAGTGTCACGGCATTTGAAGTCATATTTCCATTTGCTTTCAAATTGAAGGAAATCTAAAAGTAAGAGTTTTCTAATGCCGAGAAACACCAACGGGATAATAAAATGCTGAAATTATACAAGGATTGTTTCGAATGACAACGATATAGACCGATTACAAAACGACAAGTTTGAAAAAACTTGCCAGTAGCTCCTTTAAGTTTCTGTTAAAACGCACTTCCACTGAATTCGATTAAAAGGGCCTTCCCGTAACGTATTTTTTGCGGCGAGCAACTCAGAAAGAACAAGCTACCACGATTTCGAAAAAAAATGACTACATATAAGTTTTCTTTTCGCAAATTTTAAATTTAATTATCAACTTTAGCAAACAAAAAATACACTGCACTGCTAATGACTGTTTCCACAGAAATGATCCCGTGTGGCAAAATCCCAAAAGCAAAACCAAAAGCACCAATCAGAACACTCGGATTTACCTGATTTGGGGTTGGTCGGTTGGAAAGACGCCCCCCCCCCCCCCCTCCCGCAGCCATTTTTTACAACTTAAAAAGAGTCCACTGGCAGGGGACAGGAACGAGTAATGAGTTTATGTCTACATATTTCATCACACGGGCGGAAAGCTAGCTCCCTCATGGGAGACTGGCACGTTTTCTATGTAGTTAAAGTTAAAACTGAGCATCTGAACATGTACAATGACTATATATCAGACTAAACGTGAAAGGATGGTTTGAGCGTAAAACAAATTCTGTTAGAGAGATTCAGAGCTATCTTGATTTTATTACAGTCAAACCAAGTGAAGCCCGTTACTCGCTTGAAATATTGCATTCGGTTTGAAAAGGCGCGCATCAATGCTCGAATCGAGTTTTGATTGGACTAGGCGAACAAGAAATGCGCCTTATTGTTTTCTCTTCAAAATGGCGGCAAGGAACTAACTTGAATTGCCGCATTCACGAGCTTGGGAAACCTTTCTTATACATATTCAGATGGGAAATTTTGACTTGCAGGTGACAGCGAGTAATGTCAGGAAGACAATTGGCCATTTTCATCGGTATGGAACCTTCACTCCTTTTTCTCATGGCGGAAGTGAGCCACGTAAAAATATTCTCGAAAAACTTGTAAGAGGTTCGCCAGAAAACTCGTTTCTTTCTAGGCTAGCTACCATTTACACAAACAAGAATTTCTGCAAGTTCTTCGAGATGTAATTGAAATAGCCAAGAAAAGCTCTCGCCTTAGGTTCAATCAAAAATCTCCTTTTCAAACCGAATGCAACATTAAAACGAATAAAGGGTTCAATTTTCCAATAATCAATTCATTAATGTACTCTACGGGTACGCTTCACTTGGTTCGACTGTAAAATTTAAGGTAACTCTGAGAATTTTATTTTGACTTTACAAAAAGGTTGTATCACGACATCATTACTCAAAAGTCAAAAATAAAATATGGGGGTTGCAGAGCTCGTTATTGAGTTATTAGCAATTTAAGCCCAATAAATTTTGCCCTTTTGTCGTAGTACCAGCCTTGCAATCAATTTGGTTTTACAACACTAAGAGTGATCTGACGTCATGGTACGAGTATTTCTTGATCGAGATATCCGGCAACAACAAACCAGGCAGTTTTATTCTTCTCTATTTGGTCTCCTGCATGCAAACGTTGTGTTTTTACAGTCATCATACACTGAATGTTGCTATGGCACCTAGTTATGTGAAAATAAAAACACAACTTGCTCACAAGGATTGTGCTTGTACTGGGTCATCAAAGTGTAAAAGCAAATGGGACCCTCTAATCCCCAATCCCCATCCTTAACTCAACCTTGCCATGTCGTATTATCGTCCACATATTACCCAACCCCTGAACCCCACCCCCCCCCCCCCCCCCAAAGACGCTGAGGCTATCGTTTCCCTTTCCTGAATCGCATATCTAGTACATTTCAGCATTTTTTGCAAGCTCAACAAAATTCATATTGTAGCTTATCTTTTCTTTCTCTTTCGTACTTTTCAATTTTTTTCTTTAATATCTAGTCTCGTCATTTCCGTGAGTAATGATATCATAATTGTAAGTTAAGATAGTTAATTAGTTAATAATAAGAAAAAAGTGTAAAAGCTAAAACCACCTGTAAACCCCATTCCAGCTACTTTAAGATCAAACAACGTAATACAAAGAAAGCGCGCCATGGCATACCTTCTCTGATTCTTCTGTCTTTCTTTGTGTTTTCAATTGTTATATTCCAGTTTCCAACAGGATTTTCTCCCCAGTAGTGTAAGCTAGTCACTGTCCAGTTTGTAAAGTTCTTAAAGCCGGCGATGCTGTCAATCATTCGTGGATAAAAAAGTTTGGACTTAGTGCCACGAGGCGAAACTGAACGCATCTCCAGATAACCTCGGCGAGGAACACTAAGATTGACTTGTACTTGGACATGTTCTAAGTAGTGAATGTCACAGTTGTGTTCACTCACAGACAATGATAACGTTATCTCTCCTTTTCCAGTCCAAGGAATCAGCCGCACAGTAGAGCTTAAAGGAAAACATTTGCAGTTAAAATGAGGATGCGTATTTAATTAAAGACCGTTCGGTTTCCTAAAGTTACCGCTATAAGCGTACGGGCAATTTTTTTGCCAGAGGGGGCGTTAACCATTTGCCCAAAACATCCTTCCAAGTTGCCTTGCCCAAATTTCTCTTGCTGTCCAAAAAAGCCGTCTGCAGCCTCCCCCCCCCCGTCCAGTACGCGTATAGTTCCCGTAGACCGGAATAAATATATCTTATTAGACGTTTTGTTATGTAGTATCGCTGAGTATTTTTGCGAGTTGTGCCGTATTTTGACGAGCCCGTAGAGCGAGTCAAAATACAAACAACGAGTAAAAATTCTAAGCGATACTACACAACAAAAACGTCTAATAAGAGATTCATTATCCAACACGCCAAATTGTTATGTCTGTGCGGGCGAATTTCTAACCGGTTCGATTCTCCGCGTGATATTTGTACTCGTTTTGGGCGTTATTTGTACTCTACGAAGCAAAGTTGGATAATAATGGTCATTATGTCCATTATCATGGAATCCTCTGTCGCTAAAATATATTTCCGAATTCGAATTGTCTTTAATAATTTTCCAGCAAGCGGAGCTCATCCAAATTAACACACGCATAGATTACTTGCAATTGATAAACGAGTTTTGATAACGTAATAAAGAAAACTTCTCAAAATATGCAAGATATTATGTCCTACCTTGAGATATTGAGGTCAACTTCACAAGACAGTTGCTGAGGGACAGAAATCCAATTCTTAGCGTATTTGACCATTTTGCTGGCATCCATCAGTCCAAACCCATAATGACTACTCACTAAAATGACAAATAAACATTTGACTGCTCTAAAACCTGAAGTTTACAGCTAGCATGGCAGGTATCATCAATGACAATGACTATACTTCAATTGAAAGATTGCTGCTTACATTACAAACATCGTTCTACGTATATAGGCCTTTAATACATTTCGATGCATGCATGTAGTAGAAAAAACGCAGCCGCGCCAAGGCAACATACACAAATGATTAGTATTTAACAATAGACCAATTCCGATATATTAATATTCTAACATGTTGGCGACGCTTAGGGGAATAAAACAAAAGATTTTGTTTCGAGGCTTAGGGATGAAAACATTATTTCTTTTGTTTTATTCCCCTAAGCCTCGGCACCATGTTAGAATATTAATATATCGGAATTGGTCTATTATTCACCGAAGTGGAGGTAAATATCCGCCACTTTCACCGATATTGAGGTGACTAATTGTTGTAATATATACCACACAAGTTGAATAACAAGCGACCTTTATATTGCTGACAATTTTTGGGCAAATGGTCAGAAATTTTCGCTGAGGCACTTGTTTAACTTTCATCTCTTTCAAATTCGTCTTGCTGTTGGAAAAATGCTGTTAAACATCAGATTTTCACCGGTTTAGATTAAAATTAGTGCTCGATAGTTTTCGTAAACAGGGCATTCTATTTTGACTTTTCGCCTTAGAATATGAAGTTGGAAATATCAAATTACTTCAGTTAAATACAGTTATACCAAACTTTGTTGTCATTGTTTTATTTTTGGGAACAGCCTTCTCGTTCATCGAAATAATTTCCCCTTCGGTTTTCTTTCTCTTCGGCTGCTCGGAGGTGAATAGTACTGGCTAATCACCTCCGAGTTAGCCAATCAGAGCGCGCGAAAAGCACCATTGACTTGTATATACTAGATACGTATACGCTCGGTTTTAATCGGTAGTGTAGCTAGCAGCTCTCGTAAGCTTGTAATTCTTCTGGTAGCAGTTGCTTTTGTTTTGGGCCGGGGTTAGGGCATTGTTCCTGTTGTTTGTTCTATTGTTCTGGTCCACTAGTGTGACAGTTGCTATTGTTTTAGGGGCTAGGGGTATTTCCTGTTGTTTGTTTTATTGTTTTCACGCAGGGTCTCTAGCCATTCATGTAAGACCTCACGAGAGCTGCTACATCGGCCGTTTTAATCACTTCACCCTGCCCGCAGAACGTTTGTGAGCAGTACTTAATTTGGTAGTACCCTGATTTAACAATTAACAATATTGGTTCGTGATTCAGCGTGCACCTTGCATCGAGTTACGGTGCACGAGGGAAGTTTGGAGAGCTGAAAGAAGCATAAGAGTTACTCGAGTCGACAGCCGAGAGCAACTCTGGCTTCTTGAGTGCTCTTCAAACTTCCCAAGTGCACCACAATATACACAGATTCTAGCTGACCGATCTATATCTCTAAGATTGCATTTCTGGTGATCAATGCCAAGCTCCATAATAGTTGCCTTTTTTTCTGAATAAAACAAAGCAAACACAAAACCTGAAGGTGGCATGAATACATACCCGAAAGATTAGCTGTGTTTTCTCTCCAGTGTGGTACGGGGCGCCTGGAACTTCTCCCAATCAATGGTTGAGGAGCCAAGGGCTTTGAACTTCTGGCAATCAAGTGCTGGACATCACGCCATGTCAAGTCTGGACTAAAAATAATTCATTAAAACTATTGAAAACCACTGTGGTTAAGATAATGAGCATATTCATGCAACCAGTCAATGGAACAACCTGTGGGAGGTAAGGAAATTAAATGAGTATCATGGAAAGAGTTGCACATATGGTTGCATAAAATAAACTTTGTTTTGTGAAGGAGGAAACATTATTACATCTCTCAGTTAGTGCGCGCACTGTGATTGGTCAATTTAGCGGCCCTTATTTTTGAGTATGGCCCGCTAAATTTAAAATCGCGCTGGATTCCAAGATAAAGAGATATAATAAATAACTTGCTAACCTCGCTTTCTCGGTCCTTACTTAAAATTACGGACCCTTGTTTTTCCCCTTCGATTTGTCCCTAGCGCCATAAATCGAAGGGGAAAAACGCGGTCCTTGACCTCGGTTATTATATGGCTAGGAAACCCCGAGCGTTCTGATTGGTTCTTTCTTGGTCGGGATTTTGCCATATGGACAAATTTACAATTGCACGGAGATTCGAGACAATGGATAGGTATAATTAGAACCACAAGCGACTAGACGGAAAATAAGCACAATGTTTACCAAAGTTGAGGCTACAAATTGACAGCCTTAGAGTGTTTCAATGAAGTTTAAACTCCGGGATTATATCAAATATTGGTTAATCTACCTGAAGAGTAATTTTTAGAAAAATTTATCTTCCGCTTTTTTTTTTTGACGAAAACGCAAAATAACTCTTCACTCCTGTTGATATTCAAGCCAGTGTTTTCAGAAATTGAATAGAACGTTTTCGCTAAGATTTCACCAAATGTAATTGGATGCTATTCAATTTATTTCACATCAAAGTCATCTGACATGAGGCCTGGTGAACAAATGTTTTAATAGCATTCAGGAACTAATACGATTTTGTTGTATTTTAACACATTAAAACTTCGCCATACATTTTCTCGAAATTGCTCTTATAAAAATTCTTCAAATTTGGCAGACCTCAAGAAAAGTATGCCAGGTCACAGATCCAGGAAGGGTTTTCCAAAATTATTTCTTGGTGACAAGTTATTCGGTCTTGAGTAAAGTGGGGCATGACGTCACTACGTTGCTATGGTAACTCCGAAACTTTGATCTTTTTCTAGTGCACTTGGAGCAATCGATTTTCTGTCAGATACTCTTTGGCGGTACACTAGCTGCTCAAAGTTGAAAGGTATCGTCACTCAAGAATCCGATCGAGCCACCTTAAACCAACTACAGTGGCATTTGATAGCGGATACATTTCCTTCCATAAGAGATCACATATTTAACTACAGTTATTTTATTGGCCTCCGCTCACCTAGCATATAATTGACTCAATCCAATCACAGTAAAGATGCAAGGACCAACGAAGTTGGTTAAATTTTGATGACTTTCCCTGCACTTTCCACCCGAACCAAGTTCGTGTTAAGCCTACACAAGCGAGTCTACTAAAGCTTCACTTACTTCGCTTCAAGTACCAAGGCAATGATCCCAGAAGCCAAAGCGGTAGAACCGGAAGTACCTGGGAAATCTTCAGTACACTGACTATCACCTTTGGTAGTTATCTGTTGATTAATTAAAAGAAATTAAATTGTGAAACCGCATGTTGACAGCGAACTGCAACTTATGCCAATTCTTGGTTTTCATGTGACGTCATAAAATTCTGAAATAAAAATTCGCTCGGCCAACTAAATTTTCGTCGCAAGTAGGCGTAAGCTGAACTAAAAATATATCTCTTCGCAAATTTTCAGCTCGATAGTGCCCTTCGTTTTTAAAACAGATCATCTTGAACATTTGAGTTCTCCGTCGCGTGTGACATCAAGCTGTGTGCCGTGTCAAAGCTGTTTTGTTTAGAAAAAGCCTATCCTTTCGATTTTCAGATGTTTGAACATTTCAGATATAATAAGTGGTGTTTATGTGTAAGTATAATAGCTCATGAGTCAAACGTAGTTGCTATTATAGCACAACTGAGTTCCGGATGGTTTCTCGGGCATCACGGCGGCCATATTTGTGCCCCTCGGAAGGACACAAATATATATGGCTAGAATACCGTACAGACCCCTGAGACTTGGAGAAATTTTTTATTTATTCATCGTCTACACTATCTGAAATTCTTAGCTTCTGTAGTTGAATTGTTTTGAATTTAGTGTTTGATTGCGTGACAGTGAAAACCACCAATACTCGCTCGACGACACAAAACCAAAAGCAATAAGCTAAAAATGCTTTTACATAATGTGAGCCGCATAAACTTGTTTAAATTCAATATTCAAATATTGGGGAGCTCTTCAAACTTTTGACTGCTGGAAACTCCCTCTCCTTGCTTGAAAAGACGCAACAGCCGCAAAGGTCGACATTATAATTATATATTTCGAAAGAGTGCTTTAATTTTCGAATAGTATTGAAAATCCTGAATCGGGAAAATTGTACCGAAAACTAAAGCGTGTCTACTCAAGGTTCATAATTCTCGCCCATTTTCCAGATCACTGCCTGTGATTCTAGTTGTCGATCTATACCTCTACGATTGCATTTCTGGTGATCAATGCCAAGCTCCATGATAGCTTTTAAATAAAATCAGACTTGAAAGAGTTCCTGTTACCTCTTTTAAGTATGCTGCGATCTTTTTTTTCTCGTTGTTTTGAGGTTAACTTCGATTTAAGACTTTATAAATTTCTGAATATATATACCTTCATAATGCTAACAGAACATCTTTGAAACATACCATAGGAGCTTTGACCTTTCCATTGGTAAACATGTCCTGTCCATACGTCACAGCCATGATGGCCGCACACTGCTCAGTGAAGGATGGTACCGAGCCATCCCAGTTTACTGAAGAGATGGCGATGGTGTGAATGCTGTTAACGTAACCACTGAACGCGCAGCTGTCTCCAGTAATTCCACCATTTCCAGCGGCGAAGACAAAGATGGATCCTTTGCCATGGCGACCCTAAATTTAATTACAGGATCTTCCTTAGACCTCATGACTGATGTTGACGTCGTTATTAAGCCTGTTAATAAAACCCTGCTATTTTGTTTAAATAAATACTATTTACAACATAGACAGGATTCTGCGCGCGCTGATTGGTCAAAACACCATGTTTTATCAGAATATAAAAGACAGAAAAAGCGTGTTTTACTGGTTTTCGTCAGCTTTACTCCAGTGAAAATTCGTAAGAGGTGGCGGAGAACATTTTCTAAGAAGAACCTCCCGACAAAATTCTGAGTCAGACAGCAGAAATTGTCGAGGAAGCTTTTAAGTTGGAGACGAAAGTAGAAGGAGCGAAATTAAATTGCTTCAGTTTATCGATCGTGCGAGTTTTGTTTTTCAATCGCGGGGTACATTTCTCGAGTGTTCTCAAATGCCCGTCGTGTTTTATGACACTATTTAATACGAAATAATTGAGAAACATTTTAATTTTCTCCCCTTAATTCAGGGGCGTTTGTGCAAAGTACCTCCAGCAGACCAGCCTTCCTAAGACAGGAAATAAAAGCAATCTACTGGCAGATTTCAATTTAAACGGCTCGTTTAAAAAGCATTGATTCTAACAGCGCTTATCCTGTCAGAATCAGTGCTGAAAGACGCATACCAATCGTGCTCCCTCTTCAAGAACCCTTGATAATCGAGGACCTGGTCCATCCACTTGCCAGCCCATATCCCCAGGCCCCCAGCTGTTGGAGTAAATGTCAATCACATTCTTTTTGTGGCTCAATGCCCTTGCTTCTGATTGGTCAGTTGATTTAGTGTCGTCGTCATATAGTCGAATACCTATACAATTAAAACAATAAAAAATATTCATCATCTTTAATTGATTCAAAAACAAGCATTTCTAAATTGTATCAAAAAATGATGGAAGTAATAGTCGAAGTTGAATTCTATCGTTGCAGCTGTGTGAAACGTGACAAAATACATTTCATTGTTACGACACAGAACGAAAAATGAGATTTACGGAAAATTAAAGCTGGCTAAAATCTTCGTAAAGTTGCCTATTTAGCTTTACGCTACGTAGTAAAGCTCAGTAAAGATTGTAAGCCCGCATTTACGCTACTGTGCGTAAAGTTGATGTAAGTTTGACGTAAAGATGACATTTATAAAACTTTACGACAACGTAAAGTTTGCTTAAGTAAGTCCCATTACGCAAGCTTTAAATGTGAGTGTAAAGCTTATGTAAAGGTCAGCTTTAAGGTCATCATCATCATCATATCCTTTATTTAAACACGATAAAATTTAAAGCTAAAGCTTGTGGGGTCGTGTAAAAAATAGTTACAATATGAAACGATGTTAAAATATGGATAAAATTACTCATACAACTAACATGAATGTACAATTAATTCCTAAAAAGAGTAATATTTAAATAAGTTCGGGTAACTACATCTAAATAAAAATAACTGCTAAAATTAGCAGTGCCCGCAGTGAAGCTTTCTTTTCATGCTGTGGTGATATTTTTAATTTCCTTACTTGCAATTTGCGCTCCAAACGCAACACCAACTCCACAGTTGGAATTATCTCCTCCGGCAATGATTCCAGCGCAGTTTGTACCATGACTAAAATTAATTTACCAAAAGAAAAGTTTTCGTTAAACAATTGTAAGTATGATGCTACAGAAAGACTATTTGCCCGCAAGAATTAAATGAGGCGGCAATGTTTGCCGCCTGATAGAGGCGCTTAATAGAGTCTAAAAACTCCATCACTAAAGCCTTTTCCGTGATCTATTTCCCTTCTCTTACAGAAGCAAACAAAATCCTCTTCAATCATTTAAAACCTGCCGATAGGCAAGAGATAATCCGTTGAAATCCAACATTCACAACACAACGACCAGCGTCATGTTCATGGCCTGATTCCTCACCAGGCGAGACATTTCACGGCCAGCACTTCGTCAATCTCCCAAGGTAGCAGCTAGTGCCGGCATGTACTAAAACCACGAACACCGGAACACCGGAACACCGGAACACCACTAAACACGGAACACCGGAACACCCCGGAACACCACAAATTTATTGGCATTTTATGGTATTTCTGGTGTTCCGTGTTTTGTGGTGTTCCGGTGTTCCTGGTTTCAGTACATGCCTCTAGTGCCCAGCAAAACATTATTAAAAAGAGTTAACTGCACTTTTTCTTTCAAGACAGAGCGTCAGATCCAAAATAATGTTAGATCATGAGCGCTTACCATTTGCACGAAAAAGCCGGTTATTCCGGGGTGAATTCAAATGATACGGTTTATTCCGGTGGAATTTTATTCAGAAAAAAGGCAATACCTTCCGTAGTACTACCTTTTTCCCGAGTTGACCAGAATTTCCGGAAATTTCTGTACCATCTGTCGTACGGATTCATTTTCTTGGAGAGGAATACTGCAGTTCCATTTGTCCAAAGAACTACACGGACAATTCTATTCAAATGGTAAGCGCTCCATGCAACGTTTCTATCCGGTTCGTTTCTTTTCACATCGTTTACTTGATCACCAGACTTATCATGTGACTTTGTGAGCACGGATAACCATCGATGGCGCGCGAAAATATCTGACCATTTGTCAAAAAATTGTCAGAAATGAAGATGTTTTGGCCTGCTAGTTATTCATTCTATTTTGGTATATACCTATTCATCTCAGTGTCGGTGAAAGTGGTGGATATTTACCGAGCCGCGAACCTAATAATCGTTAAATATTCTGAAACTGATAAAAAGCAAAACGTAAAATAATTAACGCAGTTGGCATAAGGTGTGAACAGATATTACTTACCTCCCAGGGCTGTAATATCTACTTATCTTCCTGTTCTTCAAAAAGTCATAACTCGAAGTTATGTTCTGATGGAAAAAAGTAACAGTTGCGCAAATAAAAAATCCTGCTTACATTCCCACCTACCAATAGCGAACAGTGAATCCTTTCTTGGAAAAAAAGTAAACGTCTGCGTGGAGATTAATATTTGAGGACAAACTTCTTAAAATGACACAAATAATACAGTTTGCAATGTAAGTTTACCTCAGTGATATCATTTATAATTTGCGAACCATAAAAGACTGCGACCATTCGAGAGAAGGAATTGCGCTCTTATACGACTATCGTACCTGTGATTTTAAATAACAACTTCGAACTCGAGCACAACTTCAGCCGAGCTGAGTCGATATCAAGTTTGACATCGGGGAAATATGATTCAGATAAGTGGGCTGTGATACCCTTTTCTAACAGCCCTTATTTCGCAAATTAGAACTTGGCGTGGCATTCACCAACAGTTACATAGTACTATTACTTTTTAGTAAAATCCAACCACGCAGTTAAATCCATCATTTTCCATCCATCATTTTGGCAGTCTGCGGCCTTTCCCTTCACCAAGGAAACACGGAAAGCCGCAAAACTCTAAAACAAAAATTTATTTTCCAAATCGGCACTCTTAATCCTCACGGTATCAACGAACGCTTTCAGCTAATTTTTTCACGTTACCAGGCACCAGCCAATAGCGGAGCTCCATCTTTCTATATATATAAAAAACACACGACCCACAATTCCTTGATTCGCTCCCGGCCGAATGGGCTATTGACTCAGGGGCCATGAGGGCGAGAGGAATAATTGTTAAATATACAATCAAGGAGCTTACAAAGTTTGGTTTTAGGTCTGAATGATTCATGTTGACGCCATCATCTACCACGGCCACAAGAACTCCTTTGCCAGTATACCCAGCTTGCCATGCGGACCCGACATTCATCGAAATTGGTGTGTCTTTCTATAAATTAAAGTATAACAATTTACGGGTAATATGCACAATTTAATTTATTTTGTTTTTAAAATTAAATAATTATTACATCATTTTTTTTCTGGGAAGCTACAGGCTGATACTTTATATTGATGAAAAGAATATACTGGTTCACTTGCCAAACTATTTTTATTCAATATATATTATAAATTGTTTTGAGTCTTTACTTCCTAATCGGAAGGACGAAGGTTCAAATCCTAACGTAGTCAGGGTATTTTTTCTCTGAATAGAGGGGGGGGGGGGGGGTAAGTTCTAAAGAAACTATTTTGCTGCGTCGGTGGGACGAAGGGCTAACGCTCGAAACGTCAGCTCTTGAATCTCTTTACGGTGGCCAATTCACATTATCAACCCAGTTGATAAAACCAAATTAGATTTTTCCTTTGCCTGGTATAATTGGTTTTTTCAACACTTCTTTGTTTTACAGACATCACTTCAATTGTGAAGAGACACTTAAGAATTTTCGGTATTATTATGGACAAAGCCGTTACTCCAAGTTTTTTGTCATTAACATACAAACAAGATATGTAGAAGATATTACATGGCCACGCGGAGATCCAAAATTTCTCTTGGAGTCTTGGAAGACATTGAAATCACGAGTGAGGGCAGCGAACGAGTGAAATATGTTTCAACACGAGAAGAGAAATTTCGTATCTCCACGCGGCCATGTAATATTCTGTTTATTATATAAACACCAATGAACTACCAACCTTTTCACTTTTGCCGCGAAAGGCAACATTTATTAACCATAGGTGATATCTTCACATGTGAAGATCACATGCTATCTTCACGCATGTTTTTGTGCGAAAGCTCACCTGGTATTTCACTGCTGTTTATCTAACAAATACGTGTACTTACCAAATACCACTGCCAATCCCGATAGGTCCCTGGTACATGGCTGTTTCTTTTAATCTGGTCGCAAAAGCGCAAAGTTACAATAAATGTAATACATTTTTGTGAGGGAGCGGGGAGTAGAAATATTCTTAGCCGCTTAGTGCAGTATGGGCCACAAGGCACGATTTTCTTTGCAACGGATCTCTGTGACGGAAGAGTGACAGCAGAAGCTACAGAGGAAATCGCTCAATGCTAACCCTGTTAGATGTATATGGGTAGTCGTGTCTCTCATTTGTCTCGCTCCCAAAGGAAGTATAGACTAGCACTGCAGGCACCAGCACTATTGTAATGACATTCATCCTGATTCGTGGGCAAAATCTAGAAAGATTGAAGCAAAAGTAGTCATATAATTTCACTGTTGTTGTTGACAACAGTGAGCAGGTTCCTTCCTCCATTGAATGTTTATAGAGCCAATTAACTGTCAAACATCATCCACATTACCTTCTTACAAAGACTGAAGCTCTTGTTATCCCTGTTTCTTTGGCGCAATCTTATGGTATGAGATGAACAAGAAACTCAAAGGCATTTAAACCCGCAAAGGAAGCTGAAAATTTATATCCTTAGCTGAAAGCGTTTTAACTTGACCCCAAAATCAGTACGTAAAGTAAATGCTTTCAAGAAAACGAAACAGAATTGTGATTCAGCTAGACTTCCTGTGGTCGTGCTTGAGTTAGCGCTTGGCTTTAGCTCGGGTCAACATATCTCATTTTACAGGCTAAAGGAAGTAGTTGAAGATTGTTAGATTGTCAGTAGTTCTTTCCGTTTAAATTGATTTCAAATTTAAATTTGGAATTTAGTTAGTTCAACATCAAACGGTGTCGAAACTCTCCTATCTGTATTCAGTGCATTCGATTGAGCGTTGATGTACATAATGAATGACCTTGCTATTGGCCAATATGTATGTGTATGCATATTTTAGCGTAAGCGGAAGCCATATGCACTCTACATGACTATGATAGCCAGGGGCGAATCTAGGAATTTTTGATGGGGGATCCATGCCAAAGTTGAGTAATAATAGGCAATGCTGTCAATGCGAGAATTTCAACAACGAACGTCAAGTAGTAAAAAAATTGGTTAGGGAAGGGGGGTCCGGACCCCCCCCCCCCTCCCCCATGGTTCCGCCACTGATAGCAGAAGGACGTTATAAAGGATGATCTTAAAGTTGGCGGCCAGGTTCCTGCTTTGCAAGCAAAGTTGCGCGTAGTGGTTTGCTATTAAATTATAAACCTGTTATGTTTACCAAAAGATTTGTACACATTATAACATCACAGCTTTCGGTAATACCGATAGAAACTGAAAATCACGTTTGTTTATAAAAACTGAAATGCCTCAGTATAAAGGAGATAAAATTTTAGCCATTGTCGTTTTCAGCAATTTGAGGTGAAAGGTGACGCAGATAAATTTTTGAGAACCAATGAATGCCAAAGGAACTAGTAAACGTGATGGTTTAAAAGTGGAAATCCTGTCTATGCCGCTGCTACATCAAAACAGTCTCGAGCAACAGTCAGCTTTTCAAATTGAATCGAAAAAATATTACAGCTTGGGCTCGATTTGGCAGCTGCACAGTCTAATCTTGCATTGCTCTCTCCAAAGTTTTGTTCTCATTTTTCTTTTGGATAAAGGCAGGCATAAGACAGTGATGGAAACGATTTATCAGTCAGTGTTTTGGATTCTCGGGGTGAGCTACGCCGGGCAGCAGCAAGGTAAGAAGTTGTTCAATGTTGTGTCATCTCAAGCTTAAAAGTTAGAACCACATTTATTCAAACTATGAACAGCTTTCATTTGTTATTATTGATATATTTTGTTTCTGATGGCGTACGTAGCTGAGCTGCCATTCCACGAATGCAGCCGTTCTTTCTATGTTTAGACACGGAAGCCACAATCTATTGAATAATAGTATAATCTGGTTTTATCAACTGGGTTGATAATGTGAATTGGCCACCGTAAAGAGATTCAAGAGCTGACGTTTCGAGCGTTAGCCCTTCGTCGGAGCGAATCCCGATTCGCGATTCCCGATTCGAATTCGATTCACTCCGACGAAGGGCTAACGCTCGAAACGTCAGCTCTTGAATCCCCAATTCACATTATCAACCCAGTTGATAAAAACAGGTTATATTGCTATACTTCCCACCGACGCAGCACCATAGTTTCTTGTGAAACTTACCCCCTCTATTGAATAATAGGCCCGGGGGGTACTCCCCTATATTAGGTACATAGGTATGTGCCGCCCCAAAGCCCAAAGGGTATGGTTTTGGAGCCGTTTTGGTCTGAAAGCTGGTATAGATTTTGGCTTTTATGGTCTGAAATTGGGTATTGTTTTTGGGGGAACATTTACGAAAGCTTATAAACATATTGTTCTTCTCAGTAACTGGGAAGAGTAACTAATGAGAGGGAAAGATAAAAATATATCATTCCAGCTAAATTTTACCTAGCGGGTGTAAAACGGGTATATATTTTCAAGGTCAGTTCTGAAAACCGCCTGCTTTGCAGGCTACCGTATTAGATAACACTAGCTATGAACTAGTATTTGAATTTTTTTTTTTGGACGTGAGATCGTTCTTATAATTGCCCTGTTCTGATTTCAGTTAATGGAGATTACTCCATGTGGTCCCATTGGCATCAGTGAAACTTGTGGAGGAGGAATTCAAAGTCGCTCCCGCTATTGCACGAGTCACCCGCCAGACTGCTGGAACCTGGGACCCGATACGGAATCAAGAAGATGCAACACACATAGGTGCCTAGGTGAAAAAAAAACAATATGCTTCTAAAACAAAATATATAAAAAAATGCTGAGTGGATAAATGTCGAAATCAAATTCACTTATCTTTATGGCGCGGTGACCTAATGGTTAGTGCGCTGTACTCCGGATCGGACGGCCCGGGTTCGAGCCCTGGCCGGACACTGCGTTTCGTACCTGGGCAAGACGCTTTACTCTCACAGTGCCTCTCTTCACCCAGGTGTGTAAATGAGTACCGACTAATTTAATGCTGGAGGGGGACCCTTCCATGGTTTAGTATCCCGTCTAGGGGGAAGTATAAATACTCCTAACCGCTTCATTCTACAGAAACCGAGATAAACTCCGAAAGTATGGACCACTAGGCTCGACAAAGGTCTTACCTACCTACTGTATCTGACTTTGTTATTATCACTGCACTCAACACTTTTGAACTTTCCGTCATTTATTTTGAGACATGTAACGTAGCGTTGGCCAACTCGCAAACATTTGTATTCGAGTTTCGCGTCTAAGATGAAAAAATAATCACCACTTTCGCACCACAAATTAGCTGTTGGAAGGCTTCAAATAACGCTTATTACCGTGTCAAGAACAATCCAATGTAGGGTGTAGTTTCAAAATCACAGCTTGAATACTATTCAAACATTAAGACAAGAAACAAGACAAGAAACAAGACAAGAAACAAGACAAGAAACAAGACAAGAAACAAGACAAGAAACAAGACAAGAAACAAGACAAGAAACAAGACAGGAAACAAGACAAGAAACAAGACAGGAAACAAGACAAGAAACAAGACAGGAAACAAGACAAGAAACGAGACAAGAAACAAGACAAGAAACAAGACAAGAAACAAGAAAGAGAAACAAGACAAGAAACAAGACAAGAAACAAGACAAGAAACAAGACAAGAAACAAGACAAGACAAGACAAGACAAGACAAGGCAAGACAAGACATTAAACAAGACAAGACACAAGACAAGAAACAAGACAAGAAACAAGACAAGAAACAAGAAAAGAAACAAGACAAGAAACAAGACAAGACCAGACAAGACAAGAAGAGAAACAAGACAAGAAACAAGACAAGAACAAGACAAGAAACAAGACAAGAAACAAGACAAGAAACAAGACAAGAAACAAGACAAGAAACAAGACAAGAAAGGACAAGACAAGACAAGAAAGAGAAACAAGACAAGAAACAAGACAAGAAAGGACAAGACAAGACAAGAAGAGAAACAAGACAAGAAACAAGACAAGAAAAAAGAAAGAGAAACAAGAAAGAGAAACAAGACAAGAAACAGGACAAGAAACAAGACAAGAAACAAGACAAGAAACAAGACAAGAAACAAGAAAGAGAAACAAGAAAGAGAAACAAGACAAGAAACAAGACAAGACAAGACAAGACAAGACAAGAAGAGAAACAAGACAAGAAACAAGACAAGAAACAAGAAAGAGAAACAAGAAAGAAAAACAAGACAAGAAACAAGACAAGAAACAAGACAAGAAACAAGACAAGAAACAAGACAAGAAAAGAGACAAGAAACGAGACAAGAAACAAGAAAAGAAACAAGACAAGAAACAAAACAAGCAACAAGACAGGAAACAAGACAAGAAACAAGACAGGAAACAAGACAGGAAACAAGACAAGAAACAAGACAAGAAACAAGACAAGAAACCAGACAAGAAACCAGACAAGAAACAAGACAAGAAACAAGACAAGAAACAAGACAAGAAACAAGACAAGAAACAAGACAAGAAACAAGACAAGAAACAAGACAAGAAACAATACAGGAAACAAGACAGGAAACAAGACAAGAAACAAGGCAAGAAACAAGACAAGAAACAAGACAAGAAAAAAGATGGGAAACAAGACAAGAAACAAGACAAGAAACAAGACAAGAACCAAGACAAGAAACAAGACAAGAAACAAGACAAGAAACAAGAAAAGAAACAAGACAAGAAACAAGACAAGAAACAAGACAAGAAACAAGACAGGAAACCAGACAAGAAACAAGACAGGAAACAAGACAGGAAACAAGACAAGAAACAAGACAAGAAACAAGACAAGAAACAAGACAAGAAACAAGACAAGAAACAAGACAGGAAACAGACAGGAAACAAGACAAGAAACAAGACAAGAAACAAGACAAGAAACAAGACAAGAAACAAGACAAGAAACAAGACAAGAAACAAGACAAGAAACAAGAAAGAGAAAAAAGAAAGAGAAACAAGACAAGAAACAAGACAAGAAACAAGACAAGAAACAAGACAAGAAACAAGACAAGAAACGAGACAAGAAACAAGACAAGAAACAAGACAAGAAACAAGACAAGAAACAAGACAAGAAACAAGACAAGAAACAAGACAAGAAACAAGACAAGAAACAAGACAAGAAACAAGACAAGAAACAAGACAAGAAACAAGACAAGAAACAAGACAAGAAACAAACAAGAAACAAGACAAGAAACAAGACAAGAAACAAGAAAGAGAAACAAGACAAGAAACAAGACAAGAAACAAGACAAGAAACAAGAAAGAGAAACAAGACAAGAAACAAGACAAGAAACAAGACAAGAAACAAGACAAGAAACAAGACAAGAAACAAGACAAGAAACAAGACAAGAAACAAGACAAGAAACAAGACAGGAAACAAGACAAGAAACAAGACAGGAAACAAGACAGGAAACAAGACAAGAAACAAGACAAGAAACAAGACAAGAAACAAGACAAGAAACAAGACAAGAAACAAGACAAGAAAAGAGACAAGAAACAAGACAAGAAACAAGACAAGAAACAAGACAAGAAACAAGACAAGAAACAAGACAAGAAACGAGACAAGAAACAAGACAGGAAACAAAACAAGAAACAAGACAAGAAACAAGACAAGAAACAAGACAAGACAAGGCAAGACAAGAAGAGAAACAACCCAAGAAACAAGACAAGAAACAAGAAAGAGAAAAAAGAAAGAGAAACAAGACAAGAAACAAGACAAGAAACAAGAAAGAGAAACAAGACAAGAAACAAGACAAGAAACAAGACAAGAAACAAGAAAGAGAAACAAGACAAGAAACAAGACAAGAAACAACACAAGAAACAAGACAAGGAACAAGACAAGAAACAAGACAAGAAAAAAGACAAGAAACAAGACAAGAAACAAGACAGGAAACAAGACAAAAAACAAGAAAGGAAACAAGACAGGAAACAAGACAAGAAACAAAACAAGAAACAAGACAAGAAACAAGACAAGAAACAAGACAGGAAACAAGAAAAGAAACAAGACAGGAAACAGACAGGAAACAAGACAAGAAACAAGACAAGAAACAAGACAAGAAACAAGACAAGAAACAAGACAAGAAACAAGACAAGAAACAAGACAAGAAACAAGACAAGAAACAAGAAAGAGAAAAAAGAAAGAGAAACAAGACAAGAAACAAGACAAGAAACAAGACAAGAAACAAGACAAGAAACAAGACAAGAAACAAGACAAGAAACCAGACAAGAAACAAGACAAGAAACCAGACAAGAAACAAGACAAGAAACAAAACAAGAAACGAGACAAGAAACAAGACAAGAAACAAGACAAGAAACAAGACAAGAAACAAGACAAGAAACAAACAAGAAACAAGACAAGAAACAAGACAAGAAACAAGAAAGAGAAACAAGACAAGAAACAAGACAAGAAACAAGAAAGAGAAACAAGACAAGAAACAAGACAAGAAACCAGACAAGAAACAAGACAAGAAACAAAACAAGAAACGAGACAAGAAACAAGACAAGAAACAAGACAAGAAACAAGACAAGAAACAAGACAAGAAACAAGACAAGAAACAAGACAAGAAACAACACAAGAAACAAGACAAGAAACAAGACAAGAAACAAGACAAGAAACAAGAAAGAGAAACAAGACAAGAAAAAAGACAAGAAACAACACAAGAAACAAGACAAGGAACAAGACAAGAAACAAGACAAGAAACAAGACAAGAAACAAGACAAGAAACAAGACAGGAAACAAGACAAAAAACAAGACAGGAAACAAGACAGGAAACAAGACAAGAAACAAAACAAGAAACAAGACAAGAAACAAGACAAGAAACAAGACAGGAAACAAGAAAAGAAACAAGACAGGAAACAAGACAAGAAACAAGACAAGAAACGAGACAAAAAACAAGACAAGAAACAAGACAAGAAACAAGACAAGAAACAAGACAAGAAACAAGACAAGAAACAAGACAAGAAACAAGACAAGAAACAAGACAAGAAACCAGACAAGAAACAAGACAAGAAACAAGACAAGAAACGAGACAAGAAACAAGACAAGAAACAAGACAAGAAACAAGAAAGAGAAACAAGACAAGAAACAAGACAAGAAACAAGAAAGAGAAACAAGACAAGAAACAAGACAAGAAACAAGACAAGAAACAAGACAAGAAACAAGACAAGAAACAAGACAAGAAACAAGACAGGAAACAAGACAAGAAACAAGACAGGAAACAAGACAGGAAACAAGACAAGAAACAAGACAAGAAACAAGACAAGAAACGAGACAAGAAACAAGACAAGAAACAAGACAAGAAACGAGACAAGAAACAAGACAAGAAAAAAGACAAGAAACAAGACAAGAAACAAGACAAGAAACCAGACAAGAAAAAAGACAAGAAACAAGACAAGAAACGAGACAAGAAACAAGACAAGAAACAAGACAAGAAACAAGACAAGAAACAAGACAAGAAACAAGACAAGAAACAAGACAAGAAACAAACAAGAAACAAGACAAGAAACAAGACAAGAAACAAGAAAGAGAAACAAGACAAGAAACAAGACAAGAAACAAGACAAGAAACAAGACAAGAAACAAGAAAGAGAAACAAGACAACAAACAAGACAAGAAACAAGACAAAAAACAAGACAAGAAACAAGACAAGGAACAAGACAAGAAACAAGACAAGAAACAAGACAAGAAACAAGACAAGAAACAAGACAGGAAACAAGACAAGAAACAAGACAGGAAACAAGACAGGAAACAAGACAAGAAACAAGACAAGAAACAAGACAAGAAACAAGACAAGAAACAAGACAGGAAACAAGAAAAGAAACAAGACAGGAAACAAGACAAGAAACAAGACAAGAAACAAGACAAGAAACAAGACAAGAAACAAGACAGGAAACGAGACAGGAAACAAGACAAGAAACAAGACAAGAAACAAGACAAGAAACGAGACAAGAAACAAGACAAGAAACAAGACAAGAAAAAAGACAAGAAACAAGACAAGAAACAAGACAAGAAACAAGACAAGAAACAAGACAAGAAACGAGACAAGAAACAAGACAAGAAACAAGACAAGAAACAAGACAGGAAACAAGACAAGAAACGAGACAAGAAACAAGACAAGAAACAAGACAAGAAACAAAAAAGAGAAACAAGAAAGAGAAACAAGACAAGAAAAAAGACAAGAAACAAGACAAGAAACAAGACAAGACAAGACAAGACAAGGCAAGACAAGACATTAAACAAAACAAGACACAAGACAAGAAACAAGACAAGAAACAAGACAAGAAACAAGACAAGAAACAAGACAAGAACCAAGACAAGAAACTAGACAAGAAACAAGAAAAGAAACAAGACAAGAAACAAGACAAGAAACAAGACAAGAAACAAGACAGGAAACAAGACAAGAAACAAGACAGGAAACAAGACAGGAAACAAGACAAGAAACAAGACAAGAAACAATTCAAGAAACAAGACAGGAAACAGACAGGAAACAAGACAAGAAACAAGACAAGAAACAAGACAAGAAACAAGACAAGAAACAAGACAAGAAACAAGACAAGAAACAAGACAAGAAACAAGAAAGAGAAAAAAGAAAGAGAAACAAAACAAGAAACAAGACAAGAAACAAGACAAGAAACAAGACAAGAAACGAGACAAGAAACAAGAAAGAGAAACAAGAAAGAGAAACAAGACAAGAAACAAGACAAGACAAGACAAGACAAGACAAGAAGAAAAACAAGACAAGAAACAAGACAAGAAACAAGAAAGAGAAACAAGAAAGAAAAACAAGACAAGAAACAAGAAAGAGAAACAAGAAAGAGAAACAAGACAAGAAACGAGACAAGAAACAAGACAAGAAACAAGACAAGAAACAAGACAAGAAACCAGACAAGAAACAAGACAAGAAACAAGACAAGAAACAAGACAAGAAACGAGACAAGACACAAGACAAGAAACAAGACAAGAAACGAGACAGAAAACAAGACAAGAAAAAAGACAAGAAACAAGACAAGAAACAAGACAAGAAACCAGACAAGAAAAAAGACAAGAAACAAGACAAGAAACGAGACAAGAAACAAGACAAGAAACAAGACAAGAAACAAGACAAGAAACAAGACAAGAAACAAGACAAGAAACAAGACAAGAAACAAACAAGAAACAAGACAAGAAACAAGACAAGAAACAAGAAAGAGAAACAAGACAATAAACAAGACAAGAAACAAGACAAGAAACAAGACAAGAAACAAGAAAGAGAAACAAGACAACAAACAAGACAAGAAACAAGACAAAAAACAAGACAAGAAACAAGACAAGGAACAAGACAAGAAACAAGACAAGAAACAAGACAAGAAACAAGACAAGAAACAAGACAGGAAACAAGACAAGAAACAAGACAGGAAATAAGACAGGAAACAAGACAAGAAACAAGACAAGAAACAAGACAAGAAACAAGACAAGAAACAAGACAGGAAACAAGAAAAGAAACAAGACAGGAAACAAGACAAGAAACAAGACAAGAAACAAGACAAGAAACAAGACAAGAAACAAGACAGGAAACGAGACAGGAAACAAGACAAGAAACAAGACAAGAAACAAGACAAGAAACGAGACAAGAAACAAGACAAGAAACAAGACAAGAAACAAGACAAGAAACAAGACAAGAAACAAGACAAGAAACAAGACAAGAAACAAGACAAGAAACGAGACAAGAAACAAGACAAGAAACAAGACAAGAAACAAGACAGGAAACAAGACAAGAAACGAGACAAGAAACAAGACAAGAAACAAGACAAGAAACAAAAAAGAGAAACAAGAAAGAGAAACAAGACAAGAAAAAAGACAAGAAACAAGACAAGAAACAAGACAAGACAAGACAAGACAAGGCAAGACAAGACATTAAACAAAACAAGACACAAGACAAGAAACAAGACAAGAAACAAGACAAGAAACAAGACAAGAAACAAGACAAGAACCAAGACAAGAAACAAGACAAGAAACAAGAAAAGAAACAAGACAAGAAACAAGACAAGAAACAAGACAAGAAACAAGACAGGAAACAAGACAAGAAACAAGACAGGAAACAAGACAGGAAACAAGACAAGAAACAAGACAAGAAACAATTCAAGAAACAAGACAGGAAACAGACAGGAAACAAGACAAGAAACAAGACAAGAAACAAGAAAGAGAAAAAAGAAAGAGAAACAAGACAAGAAACAAGACAAGAAACAAGACAAGAAACAAGACAAGAAACAAGACAAGAAACGAGACAAGAAACAAGACAAGAAACAAGACAAGAAACAAGACAAGAAACAAGACAAGAAACAAGACAAGAAACAAGACAAGAAACAAGACAAGAAACAAGACAAGAAACAAGACAAGAAACAAGACAAGAAACAAGACAAGAAACAAGACAAGAAACAAACAAGAAACAAGACAAGAAACAAGACAAGAAACAAGAAAGAGAAACAAGACAAGAAACAAGACAAGAAACAAGACAAGAAACAAGAAAGAGAAACAAGACAAGAAACAAGACAAGAAACAAGACAAGAAACAAGACAAGAAACAAGACAAGAAACAAGACAAGAAACAAGACAAGAAACAAGACAAGAAACAAGACAGGAAACAAGACAAGAAACAAGACAGGAAACAAGACAGGAAACAAGACAAGAAACAAGACAAGAAACAAGACAAGAAACAAGACAAGAAACAAGACAAGAAACAAGACAAGAAAAGAGACAAGAAACAAGACAAGAAACAAGACAAGAAACAAGACAAGAAACAAGACAAGAAACAAGACAAGAAACGAGACAAGAAACAAGACAGGAAACAAAACAAGAAACAAGACAAGAAACAAGACAAGAAACAAGACAAGACAAGGCAAGACAAGAAGAGAAACAACCCAAGAAACAAGACAAGAAACAAGAAAGAGAAAAAAGAAAGAGAAACAAGACAAGAAACAAGACAAGAAACAAGAAAGAGAAACAAGACAAGAAACAAGACAAGAAACAAGACAAGAAACAAGAAAGAGAAACAAGACAAGAAACAAGACAAGAAACAACACAAGAAACAAGACAAGGAACAAGACAAGAAACAAGACAAGAAAAAAGACAAGAAACAAGACAAGAAACAAGACAGGAAACAAGACAAAAAACAAGAAAGGAAACAAGACAGGAAACAAGACAAGAAACAAAACAAGAAACAAGACAAGAAACAAGACAAGAAACAAGACAGGAAACAAGAAAAGAAACAAGACAGGAAACAGACAGGAAACAAGACAAGAAACAAGACAAGAAACAAGACAAGAAACAAGACAAGAAACAAGACAAGAAACAAGACAAGAAACAAGACAAGAAACAAGAAAGAGAAAAAAGAAAGAGAAACAAGACAAGAAACAAGACAAGAAACAAGACAAGAAACAAGACAAGAAACAAGACAAGAAACAAGACAAGAAACCAGACAAGAAACAAGACAAGAAACCAGACAAGAAACAAGACAAGAAACAAAACAAGAAACGAGACAAGAAACAAGACAAGAAACAAGACAAGAAACAAGACAAGAAACAAGACAAGAAACAAACAAGAAACAAGACAAGAAACAAGACAAGAAACAAGAAAGAGAAACAAGACAAGAAACAAGACAAGAAACAAGAAAGAGAAACAAGACAAGAAACAAGACAAGAAACCAGACAAGAAACAAGACAAGAAACAAAACAAGAAACGAGACAAGAAACAAGACAAGAAACAAGACAAGAAACAAGACAAGAAACAAGACAAGAAACAAGACAAGAAACAAGACAAGAAACAACACAAGAAACAAGACAAGAAACAAGACAAGAAACAAGACAAGAAACAAGAAAGAGAAACAAGACAAGAAAAAAGACAAGAAACAACACAAGAAACAAGACAAGGAACAAGACAAGAAACAAGACAAGAAACAAGACAAGAAACAAGACAAGAAACAAGACAGGAAACAAGACAAAAAACAAGACAGGAAACAAGACAGGAAACAAGACAAGAAACAAAACAAGAAACAAGACAAGAAACAAGACAAGAAACAAGACAGGAAACAAGAAAAGAAACAAGACAGGAAACAAGACAAGAAACAAGACAAGAAACGAGACAAAAAACAAGACAAGAAACAAGACAAGAAACAAGACAAGAAACAAGACAAGAAACAAGACAAGAAACAAGACAAGAAACAAGACAAGAAACAAGACAAGAAACCAGACAAGAAACAAGACAAGAAACAAGACAAGAAACGAGACAAGAAACAAGACAAGAAACAAGACAAGAAACAAGAAAGAGAAACAAGACAAGAAACAAGACAAGAAACAAGAAAGAGAAACAAGACAAGAAACAAGACAAGAAACAAGACAAGAAACAAGACAAGAAACAAGACAAGAAACAAGACAAGAAACAAGACAGGAAACAAGACAAGAAACAAGACAGGAAACAAGACAGGAAACAAGACAAGAAACAAGACAAGAAACAAGACAAGAAACGAGACAAGAAACAAGACAAGAAACAAGACAAGAAACGAGACAAGAAACAAGACAAGAAAAAAGACAAGAAACAAGACAAGAAACAAGACAAGAAACCAGACAAGAAAAAAGACAAGAAACAAGACAAGAAACGAGACAAGAAACAAGACAAGAAACAAGACAAGAAACAAGACAAGAAACAAGACAAGAAACAAGACAAGAAACAAGACAAGAAACAAACAAGAAACAAGACAAGAAACAAGACAAGAAACAAGAAAGAGAAACAAGACAAGAAACAAGACAAGAAACAAGACAAGAAACAAGACAAGAAACAAGAAAGAGAAACAAGACAACAAACAAGACAAGAAACAAGACAAAAAACAAGACAAGAAACAAGACAAGGAACAAGACAAGAAACAAGACAAGAAACAAGACAAGAAACAAGACAAGAAACAAGACAGGAAACAAGACAAGAAACAAGACAGGAAACAAGACAGGAAACAAGACAAGAAACAAGACAAGAAACAAGACAAGAAACAAGACAAGAAACAAGACAGGAAACAAGAAAAGAAACAAGACAGGAAACAAGACAAGAAACAAGACAAGAAACAAGACAAGAAACAAGACAAGAAACAAGACAGGAAACGAGACAGGAAACAAGACAAGAAACAAGACAAGAAACAAGACAAGAAACGAGACAAGAAACAAGACAAGAAACAAGACAAGAAAAAAGACAAGAAACAAGACAAGAAACAAGACAAGAAACAAGACAAGAAACAAGACAAGAAACGAGACAAGAAACAAGACAAGAAACAAGACAAGAAACAAGACAGGAAACAAGACAAGAAACGAGACAAGAAACAAGACAAGAAACAAGACAAGAAACAAAAAAGAGAAACAAGAAAGAGAAACAAGACAAGAAAAAAGACAAGAAACAAGACAAGAAACAAGACAAGACAAGACAAGACAAGGCAAGACAAGACATTAAACAAAACAAGACACAAGACAAGAAACAAGACAAGAAACAAGACAAGAAACAAGACAAGAAACAAGACAAGAACCAAGACAAGAAACAAGACAAGAAACAAGAAAAGAAACAAGACAAGAAACAAGACAAGAAACAAGACAAGAAACAAGACAGGAAACAAGACAAGAAACAAGACAGGAAACAAGACAGGAAACAAGACAAGAAACAAGACAAGAAACAATTCAAGAAACAAGACAGGAAACAGACAGGAAACAAGACAAGAAACAAGACAAGAAACAAGACAAGAAACAAGACAAGAAACAAGACAAGAAACAAGACAAGAAACAAGACAAGAAACAAGAAAGAGAAAAAAGAAAGAGAAACAAAACAAGAAACAAGACAAGAAACAAGACAAGAAACAAGACAAGAAACGAGACAAGAAACAAGAAAGAGAAACAAGAAAGAGAAACAAGACAAGAAACAAGACAAGACAAGACAAGACAAGACAAGAAGAAAAAAAAGACAAGAAACAAGACAAGAAACAAGAAAGAGAAACAAGAAAGAAAAACAAGACAAGAAACAAGAAAGAGAAACAAGAAAGAGAAACAAGACAAGAAACGAGACAAGAAACAAGACAAGAAACAAGACAAGAAACAAGACAAGAAACCAGACAAGAAACAAGACAAGAAACAAGACAAGAAACAAGACAAGAAACGAGACAAGACACAAGACAAGAAACAAGACAAGAAACGAGACAAGAAACAAGACAAGAAAAAAGACAAGAAACAAGACAAGAAACAAGACAAGAAACCAGACAAGAAAAAAGACAAGAAACAAGACAAGAAACGAGACAAGAAACAAGACAAGAAACAAGACAAGAAACAAGACAAGAAACAAGACAAGAAACAAGACAAGAAACAAGACAAGAAACAAACAAGAAACAAGACAAGAAACAAGACAAGAAACAAGAAAGAGAAACAAGACAATAAACAAGACAAGAAACAAGACAAGAAACAAGACAAGAAACAAGAAAGAGAAACAAGACAACAAACAAGACAAGAAACAAGACAAAAAACAAGACAAGAAACAAGACAAGGAACAAGACAAGAAACAAGACAAGAAACAAGACAAGAAACAAGACAAGAAACAAGACAGGAAACAAGACAAGAAACAAGACAGGAAATAAGACAGGAAACAAGACAAGAAACAAGACAAGAAACAAGACAAGAAACAAGACAAGAAACAAGACAGGAAACAAGAAAAGAAACAAGACAGGAAACAAGACAAGAAACAAGACAAGAAACAAGACAAGAAACAAGACAAGAAACAAGACAGGAAACGAGACAGGAAACAAGACAAGAAACAAGACAAGAAACAAGACAAGAAACGAGACAAGAAACAAGACAAGAAACAAGACAAGAAACAAGACAAGAAACAAGACAAGAAACAAGACAAGAAACAAGACAAGAAACAAGACAAGAAACGAGACAAGAAACAAGACAAGAAACAAGACAAGAAACAAGACAGGAAACAAGACAAGAAACGAGACAAGAAACAAGACAAGAAACAAGACAAGAAACAAAAAAGAGAAACAAGAAAGAGAAACAAGACAAGAAAAAAGACAAGAAACAAGACAAGAAACAAGACAAGACAAGACAAGACAAGGCAAGACAAGACATTAAACAAAACAAGACACAAGACAAGAAACAAGACAAGAAACAAGACAAGAAACAAGACAAGAAACAAGACAAGAACCAAGACAAGAAACAAGACAAGAAACAAGAAAAGAAACAAGACAAGAAACAAGACAAGAAACAAGACAAGAAACAAGACAGGAAACAAGACAAGAAACAAGACAGGAAACAAGACAGGAAACAAGACAAGAAACAAGACAAGAAACAATTCAAGAAACAAGACAGGAAACAGACAGGAAACAAGACAAGAAACAAGACAAGAAACAAGACAAGAAACAAGACAAGAAACAAGACAAGAAACAAGACAAGAAACAAGACAAGAAACAAGAAAGAGAAAAAAGAAAGAGAAACAAAACAAGAAACAAGACAAGAAACAAGACAAGAAACAAGACAAGAAACGAGACAAGAAACAAGAAAGAGAAACAAGAAAGAGAAACAAGACAAGAAACAAGACAAGACAAGACAAGACAAGACAAGAAACAAGACAAGAAACAAGAAAGAGAAACAAGAAAGAGAAACAAGACAAGAAACAAGACAAGAAAGGACAAGACAAGACAAGAAAAGAAACAAGACAAGAAACAAGACAAGAAAAAAGAAAGAGAAACAAGAAAGAGAAACAAGACAAGAAACAGGACAAGAAACAAGACAAGAAACAAGACAAGAAACAAGACAAGAAACAAGAAAGAGAAACAAGAAAGAGAAACAAGACAAGAAACAAGACAAGACAAGACAAGACAAGACAAGAAGAGAAACAAGACAAGAAACAAGACAAGAAACAAGAAAGAGAAACAAGAAAGAAAAACAAGACAAGAAACAAGACAAGAAACAAGACAAGAAACAAGACAAGAAACAAGACAAGAAAAGAGACAAGAAACGAGACAAGAAACAAGAAAAGAAACAAGACAAGAAACAAGACAAGCAACAAGACAGGAAACAAGACAGGAAACAAGACAAGAAACAAGACAAGAAACAAGACAGGAAACAAGACAGGAAACAAGACAAGAAACAAGACAAGAAACAAGACAAGAAACCAGACAAGAAACCAGACAAGAAACAAGACAAGAAACAAGACAAGAAACAAGACAAGAAACAAGACAAGAAACAAGACAAGAAACAAGACAAGAAACAAGACAGGAAACAAGACAAGAAACAATACAGCAAACAAGACAGGAAACAAGACAAGAAACAAGGCAAGAAACAAGACAAGAAACAAGACAAGAAAAAAGATGGGAAACAAGACAAGAAACAAGACAAGAAACAAGACAAGAACCAAGACAAGAAACAAGACAAGAAACAAGACAGGAAACAAGAAAAGAAACAAGACAGGAAACAAGACAAGAAACAAGACAAGAAACAAGACAAGAAACAAGACAAGAAACAAGACAGGAAACGAGACAGGAAACAAGACAAGAAACAAGACAAGAAACAAGACAAGAAACGAGACAAGAAACAAGACAAGAAACAAGACAAGAAACAAGACAAGAAACAAGACAAGAAACAAGACAAGAAACAAGACAAGAAACAAGACAAGAAACGAGACAAGAAACAAGACAAGAAACAAGACAAGAAACAAGACAGGAAACAAGACAAGAAACGAGACAAGAAACAAGACAAGAAACAAGACAAGAAACAAAAAAGAGAAACAAGAAAGAGAAACAAGACAAGAAAAAAGACAAGAAACAAGACAAGAAACAAGACAAGACAAGACAAGACAAGGCAAGACAAGACATTAAACAAAACAAGACACAAGACAAGAAACAAGACAAGAAACAAGACAAGAAACAAGACAAGAAACAAGACAAGAACCAAGACAAGAAACAAGACAAGAAACAAGAAAAGAAACAAGACAAGAAACAAGACAAGAAACAAGACAAGAAACAAGACAGGAAACAAGACAAGAAACAAGACAGGAAACAAGACAGGAAACAAGACAAGAAACAAGACAAGAAACAATTCAAGAAACAAGACAGGAAACAGACAGGAAACAAGACAAGAAACAAGACAAGAAACAAGAGAAGAAACAAGACAAGAAACAAGACAAGAAACAAGACAAGAAACAAGACAAGAAACAAGAAAGAGAAAAAAGAAAGAGAAACAAAACAAGAAACAAGACAAGAAACAAGACAAGAAACAAGACAAGAAACGAGACAAGAAACAAGAAAGAGAAACAAGAAAGAGAAACAAGACAAGAAACAAGACAAGACAAGACAAGACAAGACAAGAAACAAGACAAGAAACAAGAAAGAGAAACAAGAAAGAGAAACAAGACAAGAAACAAGACAAGAAAGGACAAGACAAGACAAGAAAAGAAACAAGACAAGAAACAAGACAAGAAAAAAGAAAGAGAAACAAGAAAGAGAAACAAGACAAGAAACAGGACAAGAAACAAGACAAGAAACAAGACAAGAAACAAGACAAGAAACAAGAAAGAGAAACAAGAAAGAGAAACAAGACAAGAAACAAGACAAGACAAGACAAGACAAGACAAGAAGAGAAACAAGACAAGAAACAAGACAAGAAACAAGAAAGAGAAACAAGAAAGAAAAACAAGACAAGAAACAAGACAAGAAACAAGACAAGAAACAAGACAAGAAACAAGACAAGAAAAGAGACAAGAAACGAGACAAGAAACAAGAAAAGAAACAAGACAAGAAACAAGACAAGCAACAAGACAGGAAACAAGACAGGAAACAAGACAAGAAACAAGACAAGAAACAAGACAGGAAACAAGACAGGAAACAAGACAAGAAACAAGACAAGAAACAAGACAAGAAACCAGACAAGAAACCAGACAAGAAACAAGACAAGAAACAAGACAAGAAACAAGACAAGAAACAAGACAAGAAACAAGACAAGAAACAAGACAAGAAACAAGACAGGAAACAAGACAAGAAACAATACAGCAAACAAGACAGGAAACAAGACAAGAAACAAGGCAAGAAACAAGACAAGAAACAAGACAAGAAAAAAGATGGGAAACAAGACAAGAAACAAGACAAGAAACAAGACAAGAACCAAGACAAGAAACAAGACAAGAAACAAGACAAGAAACAAGAAAAGAAACAAGACAAGAAACAAGACAAGAAACAAGACAAGAAACAAGACAGGAAACCAGACAAGAAACAAGACAGGAAACAAGACAGGAAACAAGACAAGAAACAAGACAAGAAACAAGACAAGAAACAAGACAAGAAACAAGACAAGAAACAAGACAGGAAACAGACAGGAAACAAGACAAGAAACAAGACAAGAAACAAGACAAGAAACAAGACAAGAAACAAGACAAGAAACAAGACAAGAAACAAGACAAGAAACAAGAAAGAGAAAAAAGAAAGAGAAACAAGACAGGAAACAAGACAAGAAACAAGACAAGAAACAAGACAAGAAACAAGACAAGAAACGAGACAAGAAACAAGACAAGAAACAAGACAAGAAACAAGACAAGAAACAAGACAAGAAACAAGACAAGAAACAAGACAAGAAACAAGACAAGAAACAAGACAAGAAACAAGACAAGAAACAAGACAAGAAACAAGACAAGAAACAAGACAAGAAACAAGACAAGAAACAAGACAAAAAAACAAGACAAGAAACAAGACAAGAAACAAACAAGAAACAAGACAAGAAACAAGACAAGAAACAAGAATGAGAAACAAGACAAGAAACAAGACAAGAAACAAGACAAGAAACAAGACAAGAAACAAGACAAGAAACAAGACAAGAAACAAGACAAGAAACAAGACAAGAAACAAGACAAGAAACAAGACAAGAAACAAGACAAGAAACAAGACAAGAAACAAGACAGGAAACAAGACAAGAAACAAGACAGGAAACAAGACAGGAAACAAGACAAGAAACAAGACAAGAAACAAGACAAGAAACAAGACAAGAAACAAGACAAGAAACAAGACAAGAAAAGAGACAAGGAATAAGACAAGAAACAAGACAAGAAACAAGACAAGAAACAAGACAAGAAACAAGACAAGAAACGAGACAAGAAACAAGACAGGAAACAAAACAAGAAACAAGACAAGAAACAAGACAAGAAACAAGACAAGACAAGGCAAGACAAGAAGAGAAACAACCCAAGAAACAAGACAAGAAACAAGACAAGAAACAAGACAAGAAACAAGACAAGAAACAAGACAAGAAACAAGACAAGAAACAAGACAAGAAACCAGACAAGAAACAAGACAAGAAACCAGACAAGAAACAAGACAAGAAACAAAACAAGAAACGAGACAAGAAACAAGACAAGAAACAAGACAAGAAACAAGACAAGAAACAAGACAAGAAACAAACAAGAAACAAGACAAGAAACAAGACAAGAAACAAGAAAGAGAAACAAGACAAGAAACAAGACAAGAAACAAGAAAGAGAAACAAGACAAGAAACAAGACAAGAAACCAGACAAGAAACAAGACAAGAAACAAAACAAGAAACGAGACAAGAAACAAGACAAGAAACAAGACAAGAAACAAGACAAGAAACAAGACAAGAAACAAACAAGAAACAAGACAAGAAACAAGACAAGAAACAAGAAAGAGAAACAAGACAAGAAACAAGACAAGAAACAAGACAAGAAACAAGAAAGAGAAACAACACAAGAAACAAGACAAGAAACAACACAAGAAACAAGACAAGGAACAAGACAAGAAACAAGACAAGAAACAAGACAAGAAACAAGACAAGAAACAAGACAGGAAACAAGACATTAATACTCCCAACCCATGAAGAAAGCAAGACAACAACAACATATATGGGATAAATGGGGTAGGGGATGAAGTGCTCGAGTTGCCAATAAAATTCTTACAGGGTGGCGCAGGTCGGGTGGTTGGCAACGAGAGGGCGTAACCATAGGAACACTATTAAGCAACAACAACTACAACCAGGCTACAGAGAGGTCCTAATCCTCTCTCTGGGGTCCTAATCCCCAGGCTCTAACAGGTTGTAAACCATACTAGCAACAACTACAACCAGGCTACAGAGAGGTCCTAGTGACCTCTCTCTGGGGTCCTAATCCCCAGGCTCTAACAGGTTGTAAACCATACTAGCAAAAACTACAACCAGGCTACAGAGAGGTCCTAGTGACCTCTCTCTGGGGTCCTAATCCCCAGGCTCTAAAAGGTTGTAAACCAATTAACAAAAACTACAACCAGGCTACAGAGAGGCCCTAATGACCTCTCTCTGGGGTCCTAATCCCCAGGCTCTAATAGGTTGTAAACCAAATTAACAAAAACTACAACCAGGCTACAGAGAGGCCCTAATGACCTCTCTCTGGGGTCCTAATCCCCAGGCTCTAATAGGTTGTAAACCATATTACCACAACAAACAAAAACAAATCAACCAAGGTCTGGTTCCCATGGAAACAAGGCTGTCCGGGGGCCCCATTCTGCCAAATAGCTGCCCATGTGAGTCTATGGGGCAAAAGGGCGACTGTGTGGAGCACTTCATCCCCTCCCAAAGTTTATTTACTAAGGAAAAAACAATAAGTGTCTGAATGAGCAAACAAACTGCTCAGCGGTACCAATAGCACTAAGGCTGAATAGCTGTAATAATATCAATGAGCAAACAAACTGCTCTAGTCAAATAGCACTGAGGCTGAATAACTATAATGTCTCAATGAGTCAACAAACTGCTCAAGTCCAATGTCACTTATTATATATATATAAGGCTGAATAACTATAGTTCTCAAAGAGCAAACAAACTGCTCAAGTCCACCAGCAATGATGCAGAATAACTATAATTATCTGAATGAGCAAACAAACTGCTCAAGTCCAATGTCACTTATTATATATATAAGGCTGAATAACTATAATAATCTCAATGAGCAAACAAACTGCTCAAGTCCAATGCCACTTAGGCTAGGTAACTACAACATTTGTAATACTTTATTAAAAAACTTACACTGAATAGGGGTGGGTGGGTGGGAATTTGACAACACTCTGAGAGATCAGAGAAATTCAAGTGAACTCGTGATGAGCAGATAAGACCGAATGGTCTTGATTGACAAGGGGAAAAGCTGAAACGTGATTGGTCCGTAAATAGAAACCGCGCGAACAGTAGATTTGACCTTAAGGTGAAATGAGATGTTTGTCTTGAAGATATTGCGTGACAGTACTGTTATTTAATGCTAGGATTGCATCGTAACTTCTCTGATCTCTCTTTCATGGTTGCTCGTATTAACTTAAATTTATATTAGTTATAAATTGGCTAAAAACAAGACAGGAAACAAGACAGGAAACAAGACAAGAAACAAAACAAGAAACAAGACAAGAAACAAGACAAGAAACAAGACAGGAAACAAGAAAAGAAACAAGACAGGAAACAAGACAAGAAACAAGACAAGAAACGAGACAAGAAACAAGACAAGAAACAAGACAAGAAACAAGACAAGAAACAAGACAAGAAACAAGACAAGAAACAAGACAAGAAACAAGACAAGAAACCAGACAAGAAACAAGACAAGAAACAAGACAAGAAACGAGACAAGAAACAAGACAAGAAACAAGACAAGAAACAAGAAAGAGAAACAAGACAAGAAACAAGACAAGAAACAAGAAAGAGAAACAAGACAAGAAACAAGACAAGAAACAAGACAAGAAACAAGACAAGAAACAAGACAAGAAACAAGACAAGAAACAAGACAGGAAACAAGACAAGAAACAAGACAGGAAAAAGGACAGGAAACAAGACAAGAAACAAGACAAGAAACAAAACAAGAAACAAGACAAGAAACAAGACAAGAAACGAGACAAGAAACAAGACAAGAAACAAGACAAGAAACAAGACAAGAAACCAGACAAGAAACAAGACAAGAAACAAGACAAGAAACAAGACAAGAAACGAGACAAGAAACAAGACAAGAAACAAGACAAGAAACGAGACAAGAAACAAGACAAGAAAAAAGACAAGAAACAAGACAAGAAACAAGACAAGAAACCAGACAAGAAAAAAGACAAGAAACAAGACAAGAAACGAGACAAGAAACAAGACAAGAAACAAGACAAGAAACAAGACAAGAAACAAGACAAGAAACAAGACAAGAAACAAGACAAGAAACAAGACAAGAAACAAACAAGAAACAAGACAAGAAACAAGACAAGAAACAAGAAAGAGAAACAAGACAAGAAACAAGACAAGAAACAAGACAAGAAACAAGACAAGAAACAAGAAAGAGAAACAAGACAACAAACAAGACAAGAAACAAGACAAAAAACAAGACAAGAAACAAGACAAGGAACAAGACAAGAAACAAGACAAGAAACAAGACAAGAAACAAGACAAGAAACAAGACAGGAAACAAGACAAGAAACAAGACAGGAAACAAGACAGGAAACAAGACAAGAAACAAGACAAGAAACAAGACAAGAAACAAGACAAGAAACAAGACAGGAAAAAAGAAAAGAAACAAGACAGGAAACAAGACAAGAAACAAGACAAGAAACAAGACAAGAAACAAGACAAGAAACAAGACAGGAAACGAGACAGGAAACAAGACAAGAAACAAGACAAGAAACAAGACAAGAAACGAGACAAGAAACAAGACAAGAAACAAGACAAGAAACAAGACAAGAAACAAGACAAGAAACAAGACAAGAAACAAGACAAGAAACAAGACAAGAAACGAGACAAGAAACAAGACAAGAAACAAGACAAGAAACAAGACAGGAAACAAGACAAGAAACGAGACAAGAAACAAGACAAGAAACAAGACAAGAAACAAAAAAGAGAAACAAGAAAGAGAAACAAGACAAGAAAAAAGACAAGAAACAAGACAAGAAACAAGACAAGACAAGACAAGACAAGGCAAGACAAGACATTAAACAAAACAAGACACAAGACAAGAAACAAGACAAGAAACAAGACAAGAAACAAGACAAGAAACAAGACAAGAACCAAGACAAGAAACAAGACAAGAAACAAGAAAAGAAACAAGACAAGAAACAAGACAAGAAACAAGACAAGAAACAAGACAGGAAACAAGAAAGAGAAACAAGACAAGAAACAAGACAAGAAACAAGACAAGAAACAAGAAAGAGAAACAAGACAAGAAACAAGACAAGAAACAAGACAAGAAACAAGACAAGAAACAAGACAAGAAACAAGACAAGAAACAAGACAAGAAACAAGACAAGAAACCAGACAAGAAACAAGACAAGAAACAAGACAAGAAACGAGACAAGAAACAAGACAAGAAACAAGACAAGAAACAAGAAAGAGAAACAAGACAAGAAACAAGACAAGAAACAAGAAAGAGAAACAAGACAAGAAACAAGACAAGAAACAAGACAAGAAACAAGACAAGAAACAAGACAAGAAACAAGACAAGAAACAAGACAGGAAACAAGACAAGAAACAAGACAGGAAAAAGGACAGGAAACAAGACAAGAAACAAGACAAGAAACAAAACAAGAAACAAGACAAGAAACAAGACAAGAAACGAGACAAGAAACAAGACAAGAAACAAGACAAGAAACAAGACAAGAAACCAGACAAGAAACAAGACAAGAAACAAGACAAGAAACAAGACAAGAAACGAGACAAGAAACAAGACAAGAAACAAGACAAGAAACGAGACAAGAAACAAGACAAGAAAAAAGACAAGAAACAAGACAAGAAACAAGACAAGAAACCAGACAAGAAAAAAGACAAGAAACAAGACAAGAAACGAGACAAGAAACAAGACAAGAAACAAGACAAGAAACAAGACAAGAAACAAGACAAGAAACAAGACAAGAAACAAGACAAGAAACAAGACAAGAAACAAACAAGAAACAAGACAAGAAACAAGACAAGAAACAAGAAAGAGAAACAAGACAAGAAACAAGACAAGAAACAAGACAAGAAACAAGACAAGAAACAAGAAAGAGAAACAAGACAACAAACAAGACAAGAAACAAGACAAAAAACAAGACAAGAAACAAGACAAGAAACAAGACAAGAAACAAGACAGGAAACAAGACAAGAAACAAGACAGGAAACAAGACAGGAAACAAGACAAGAAACAAGACAAGAAACAAGACAAGAAACAAGACAAGAAACAAGACAGGAAAAAAGAAAAGAAACAAGACAGGAAACAAGACAAGAAACAAGACAAGAAACAAGACAAGAAACAAGACAAGAAACAAGACAGGAAACGAGACAGGAAACAAGACAAGAAACAAGACAAGAAACAAGACAAGAAACGAGACAAGAAACAAGACAAGAAACAAGACAAGAAACAAGACAAGAAACAAGACAAGAAACAAGACAAGAAACAAGACAAGAAACAAGACAAGAAACGAGACAAGAAACAAGACAAGAAACAAGACAAGAAACAAGACAGGAAACAAGACAAGAAACGAGACAAGAAACAAGACAAGAAACAAGACAAGAAACAAAAAAGAGAAACAAGAAAGAGAAACAAGACAAGAAAAAAGACAAGAAACAAGACAAGAAACAAGACAAGACAAGACAAGACAAGGCAAGACAAGACATTAAACAAAACAAGACACAAGACAAGAAACAAGACAAGAAACAAGACAAGAAACAAGACAAGAAACAAGACAAGAACCAAGACAAGAAACAAGACAAGAAACAAGAAAAGAAACAAGACAAGAAACAAGACAAGAAACAAGACAAGAAACAAGACAGGAAACAAGAAAGAGAAACAAGACAAGAAACAAGACAAGAAACAAGACAAGAAACAAGAAAGAGAAACAAGACAAGAAACAAGACAAGAAACAAGACAAGAAACAAGACAAGAAACAAGACAAGAAACAAGACAAGAAACAAGACAAGAAACAAGACAAGAAACCAGACAAGAAACAAGACAAGAAACAAGACAAGAAACGAGACAAGAAACAAGACAAGAAACAAGACAAGAAACAAGAAAGAGAAACAAGACAAGAAACAAGACAAGAAACAAGAAAGAGAAACAAGACAAGAAACAAGACAAGAAACAAGACAAGAAACAAGACAAGAAACAAGACAAGAAACAAGACAAGAAACAAGACAGGAAACAAGACAAGAAACAAGACAGGAAAAAGGACAGGAAACAAGACAAGAAACAAGACAAGAAACAAAACAAGAAACAAGACAAGAAACAAGACAAGAAACGAGACAAGAAACAAGACAAGAAACAAGACAAGAAACAAGACAAGAAACCAGACAAGAAACAAGACAAGAAACAAGACAAGAAACAAGACAAGAAACGAGACAAGAAACAAGACAAGAAACAAGACAAGAAACGAGACAAGAAACAAGACAAGAAAAAAGACAAGAAACAAGACAAGAAACAAGACAAGAAACCAGACAAGAAAAAAGACAAGAAACAAGACAAGAAACGAGACAAGAAACAAGACAAGAAACAAGACAAGAAACAAGACAAGAAACAAGACAAGAAACAAGACAAGAAACAAGACAAGAAACAAGACAAGAAACAAACAAGAAACAAGACAAGAAACAAGACAAGAAACAAGAAAGAGAAACAAGACAAGAAACAAGACAAGAAACAAGACAAGAAACAAGACAAGAAACAAGAAAGAGAAACAAGACAACAAACAAGACAAGAAACAAGACAAAAAACAAGACAAGAAACAAGACAAGGAACAAGACAAGAAACAAGACAAGAAACAAGACAAGAAACAAGACAAGAAACAAGACAGGAAACAAGACAAGAAACAAGACAGGAAACAAGACAGGAAACAAGACAAGAAACAAGACAAGAAACAAGACAAGAAACAAGACAAGAAACAAGACAGGAAAAAAGAAAAGAAACAAGACAGGAAACAAGACAAGAAACAAGACAAGAAACAAGACAAGAAACAAGACAAGAAACAAGACAGGAAACGAGACAGGAAACAAGACAAGAAACAAGACAAGAAACAAGACAAGAAACGAGACAAGAAACAAGACAAGAAACAAGACAAGAAACAAGACAAGAAACAAGACAAGAAACAAGACAAGAAACAAGACAAGAAACAAGACAAGAAACAAGACAAGAAACGAGACAAGAAACAAGACAAGAAACAAGACAAGAAACAAGACAGGAAACAAGACAAGAAACGAGACAAGAAACAAGACAAGAAACAAGACAAGAAACAAAAAAGAGAAACAAGAAAGAGAAACAAGACAAGAAAAAAGACAAGAAACAAGACAAGAAACAAGACAAGACAAGACAAGACAAGGCAAGACAAGACATTAAACAAAACAAGACACAAGACAAGAAACAAGACAAGAAACAAGACAAGAAACAAGACAAGAAACAAGACAAGAACCAAGACAAGAAACAAGACAAGAAACAAGAAAAGAAACAAGACAAGAAACAAGACAAGAAACAAGACAAGAAACAAGACAGGAAACAAGAAAGAGAAACAAGACAAGAAACAAGACAAGAAACAAGACAAGAAACAAGAAAGAGAAACAAGACAAGAAACAAGACAAGAAACAAGACAAGAAACAAGACAAGAAACAAGACAAGAAACAAGACAAGAAACAAGACAAGAAACAAGACAAGAAACAAGACAGGAAACAAGACAAGAAACAAGACAGGAAACAAGACAGGAAACAAGACAAGAAACAAGACAAGAAACAAGACAAGAAACAAGACAAGAAACAAGACAAGAAACAAGACAAGAAAAGAGACAAGAAATAAGACAAGAAACAAGACAAGAAACAAGACAAGAAACAAGACAAGAAACAAGACAAGAAACGAGACAAGAAACAAGACAGGAAACAAAACAAGAAACAAGACAAGAAACAAGACAAGAAACAAGACAAGACAAGGCAAGACAAGAAGAGAAACAACCTAAGAAACAAGACAAGAAACAAGACAAGAAACAAGACAAGAAACAAGACAAGAAACAAGACAAGAAACAAGACAAGAAACAAGACAAGAAACAAGACAAGAAACCAGACAAGAAACAAGACAAGAAACCAGACAAGAAACAAGACAAGAAACAAAACAAGAAACGAGACAAGAAACAAGACAAGAAACAAGACAAGAAACAAGACAAGAAACAAGACAAGAAACAAACAAGAAACAAGACAAGAAACAAGACAAGAAACAAGAAAGAGAAACAAGACAAGAAACAAGACAAGAAACAAGAAAGAGAAACAAGACAAGAAACAAGACAAGAAACCAGACAAGAAACAAGACAAGAAACAAAACAAGAAACGAGACAAGAAACAAGACAAGAAACAAGACAAGAAACAAGACAAGAAACAAACAAGAAACAAGACAAGAAACAAGACAAGAAACAAGAAAGAGAAACAAGACAAGAAACAAGACAAGAAACAAGACAAGAAACAAGAAAGAGAAACAACACAAGAAACAAGACAAGAAACAAGACAAGGAACAAGACAAGAAACAAGACAAGAAACAAGACAAGAAACAAGACAAGAAACAAGACAGGAAACAAGACATTAATACTCCCAACCCATGAAGAAAGCAAGACAACAACAACATATATGGGATAAATGGGGTAGGGGATGAAGTGCTCGAGTTGCCAATAAAATTCTTACAGGGTGGCGCAGGTCGGGTGGTTGGCAACGAGAGGGCGTAACCATAGGAACACTATTAAGCAACAACAACTACAACCAGGCTACAGAGAGGTCCTAATCCTCTCTCTGGGGTCCTAATCCCCAGGCTCTAACAGGTTGTAAACCATACTAGCAACAACTACAACCAGGCTACAGAGAGGTCCTAGTGACCTCTCTCTGGGGTCCTAATCCCCAGGCTCTAACAGGTTGTAAACCATACTAGCAAAAACTACAACCAGGCTACAGAGAGGTCCTAGTGACCTCTCTCTGGGGTCCTAATCCCCAGGCTCTAAAAGGTTGTAAACCAATTAACAAAAACTACAACCAGGCTACAGAGAGGCCCTAATGACCTCTCTCTGGGGTCCTAATCCCCAGGCTCTAATAGGTTGTAAACCAAATTAACAAAAACTACAACCAGGCTACAGAGAGGCCCTAATGACCTCTCTCTGGGGTCCTAATCCCCAGGCTCTAATAGGTTGTAAACCATATTACCACAACAAACAAAAACAAATCAACCAAGGTCTGGTTCCCATGGAAACAAGGCTGTCCGGGGGCCCCATTCTGCCAAATAGCTGCCCATGTGAGTCTATGGGGCAAAAGGGCGACTGTGTGGAGCACTTCATCCCCTCCCAAAGTTTATTTACTAAGGAAAAAACAATAAGTGTCTGAATGAGCAAACAAACTGCTCAGCGGTACCAATAGCACTAAGGCTGAATAGCTGTAATAATATCAATGAGCAAACAAACTGCTCTAGTCAAATAGCACTGAGGCTGAATAACTATAATGTCTCAATGAGTCAACAAACTGCTCAAGTCCAATGTCACTTATTATATATATATAAGGCTGAATAACTATAGTTCTCAAAGAGCAAACAAACTGCTCAAGTCCACCAGCAATGATGCAGAATAACTATAATTATCTGAATGAGCAAACAAACTGCTCAAGTCCAATGTCACTTATTATATATATAAGGCTGAATAACTATAATAATCTCAATGAGCAAACAAACTGCTCAAGTCCAATGCCACTTAGGCTAGGTAACTACAACATTTGTAATACTTTATTAAAAAACTTACACTGAATAGGGGTGGGTGGGTGGGAATTTGACAACACTCTGAGAGATCAGAGAAATTCAAGTGAACTCGTGATGAGCAGATAAGACCGAATGGTCTTGATTGACAAGGGGAAAAGCTGAAACGTGATTGGTCCGTAAATAGAAACCGCGCGAACAGTAGATTTGACCTTAAGGTGAAATGAGATGTTTGTCTTGAAGATATTGCGTGACAGTACTGTTATTTAATGCTAGGATTGCATCGTAACTTCTCTGATCTCTCTTTCATGGTTGCTCGTATTAACTTAAATTTATATTAGTTATAAATTGGCTAAAAACAAGACAGGAAACAAGACAGGAAACAAGACAAGAAACAAAACAAGAAACAAGACAAGAAACAAGACAAGAAACAAGACAGGAAACAAGAAAAGAAACAAGACAGGAAACAAGACAAGAAACAAGACAAGAAACGAGACAAGAAACAAGACAAGAAACAAGACAAGAAACAAGACAAGAAACAAGACAAGAAACAAGACAAGAAACAAGACAAGAAACAAGACAAGAAACAAGACAAGAAACAAGACAAGAAACCAGACAAGAAACAAGACAAGAAACAAGACAAGAAACGAGACAAGAAACAAGACAAGAAACAAGACAAGAAACAAGAAAGAGAAACAAGACAAGAAACAAGACAAGAAACAAGAAAGAGAAACAAGACAAGAAACAAGACAAGAAACAAGACAAGAAACAAGACAAGAAACAAGACAAGAAACAAGACAAGAAACAAGACAGGAAACAAGACAAGAAACAAGACAGGAAAAAGGACAGGAAACAAGACAAGAAACAAGACAAGAAACAAAACAAGAAACAAGACAAGAAACAAGACAAGAAACGAGACAAGAAACAAGACAAGAAACAAGACAAGAAACAAGACAAGAAACCAGACAAGAAACAAGACAAGAAACAAGACAAGAAACAAGACAAGAAACGAGACAAGAAACAAGACAAGAAACAAGACAAGAAACGAGACAAGAAACAAGACAAGAAAAAAGACAAGAAACAAGACAAGAAACAAGACAAGAAACCAGACAAGAAAAAAGACAAGTAACAAGACAAGAAACGAGACAAGAAACAAGACAAGAAACAAGACAAGAAACAAGACAAGAAACAAGACAAGAAACAAGACAAGAAACAAGACAAGAAACAAGACAAGAAACAAACAAAAAAACAAGACAAGAAACAAGACAAGAAACAAGAAAGAGAAACAAGACAAGAAACAAGACAAGAAACAAGACAAGAAACAAGAAAGAGAAACAAGACAACAAACAAGACAAGAAACAAGACAAAAAACAAGACAAGAAACAAGACAAGGAACAAGACAAGAAACAAGACAAGAAACAAGACAAGAAACAAGACAAGAAACAAGACAGGAAACAAGACAAGAAACAAGACAGGAAACAAGACAGGAAACAAGACAAGAAACAAGACAAGAAACAAGACAAGAAACAAGACAAGAAACAAGACAGGAAAAAAGAAAAGAAACAAGAAAGGAAACAAGACAAGAAACAAGACAAGAAACAAGACAAGAAACAAGACAAGAAACAAGACAGGAAACGAGACAGGAAACAAGACAAGAAACAAGACAAGAAACAAGACAAGAAACGAGACAAGAAACAAGACAAGAAACAAGACAAGAAACAAGACAAGAAACAAGACAAGAAACAAGACAAGAAACAAGACAAGAAACAAGACAAGAAACGAGACAAGAAACAAGACAAGAAACAAGACAAGAAACAAGACAGGAAACAAGACAAGAAACGAGACAAGAAACAAGACAAGAAACAAGACAAGAAACAAAAAAGAGAAACAAGAAAGAGAAACAAGACAAGAAAAAAGACAAGAAACAAGACAAGAAACAAGACAAGACAAGACAAGACAAGGCAAGACAAGACATTAAACAAAACAAGACACAAGACAAGAAACAAGACAAGAAACAAGACAAGAAACAAGACAAGAAACAAGACAAGAACCAAGACAAGAAACAAGACAAGAAACAAGAAAAGAAACAAGACAAGAAACAAGACAAGAAACAAGACAAGAAACAAGACAGGAAACAAGACAAGAAACAAGACAGGAAACAAGACAGGAAACAAGACAAGAAACAAGACAAGAAACAATTCAAGAAACAAGACCGGAAACAGACAGGAAACAAGACAAGAAACAAGACAAGAAACAAGACAAGAAACAAGACAAGAAACAAGACAAGAAACAAGACAAGAAACAAGACAAGAAACAAGAAAGAGAAAAAAGAAAGAGAAACAAAACAAGAAACAAGACAAGAAACAAGAAAGAGAAACAAGACAAGAAACAAGACAAGAAACAAGACAAGAAACAAGACAAGAAACAAGACAAGAAACAAGAAAGAGAAAAAAGAAAGAGAAACAAAACAAGAAACAAGACAAGAAACAAGAAAGAGAAACAAGACAAGAAACAAGACAAGAAACAAGACAAGAAACAAGACAAGAACCAAGACAAGAAACAAGACAAGAAACAAGAAAAGAAACAAGACAAGAAACAAGACAAGAAACAAGACAAGAAACAAGACAGGAAACAAGACAAGAAACAAGACAGGAAACAAGACAGGAAACAAGACAAGAAACAAGACAAGAAACAATTCAAGAAACAAGACAGGAAACAGACAGGAAACAAGACAAGAAACAAGACAAGAAACAAGACAAGAAACAAGACAAGAAACAAGACAAGAAACGAGACAAGAAACAAGACAAGGAACCAGACAAGAAACAAGACAAGAAACAAGACAAGAAACAAGACAAGAAACAAGACAAGAAACAAGACAAGAAACAAGACAAGAAACAAGACAAGAAACAAGACAAGAAACAAGACAAGAAACAAGACAAGAAACAAGACAAAAAACAAGACAAGAAACAAGACAAGAAACAAGACAAGAAACAAACAAGAAACAAGACAAGAAACAAGACAAGAAACAAGAAAGAGAAACAAGACAAGAAACAAGACAAGAAACAAGACAAGAAACAAGAAAGAGAAACAAGACAAGAAACAAGACAAGAAACAAGACAAGAAACAAGACAAGAAAAAAGAAAAGGAACAAGACAAGAAACAAGACAAGAAACAAGACAAGAAACAAGACAAGAAACATGACAGGAAACAAGACAAGAAACAAGACAGGAAACAAGACAGGAAACAAGACAAGAAACGAGACAAGAAACAAGACAAGAAACAAGACAAGAAACAAGACAAGAAACAAGACAAAAAACAAGACAAGAAAAGAGACAAGAAACAAGACAAGAAACAAGACAAGAAACAAGACAAGAAACAAGACAAGAAACAAGACAAGAAACAAGACAAGAAACAAGACAAGAAACAAGACAAGAAACAAGACAAGAAACAAGACAAGAAACAAGACAAGACAAGACAAGACAAGAAGAGAAACAAGCCAAGAAACAAGACAAGAAACAAGAAAGAGAAAAAAGAAAGAGAAACAAGACAAGAAGCAAGACAAGAAAAAAGACAAGAAACAAGACAAGAAACAAGACAAGAAACAAGACAGGAAACAAGACAAGAAACAAGACAAGAAACAAGACAAGAAACAAGACAAGAAACAAGACAAGAAACAAGACAAGAAACAAGACAGGAAACAAGACAAGAAACAAGACAAGAAACAAGACAAAAAACAAGACAAGAAACAAGACAAGAAACAAGAAAAGAAACAAGACAAGAAACAAGACAAGAAACAAGACAAGAAACAAGACAGGAAACAAGACAAGAAACAAGACAGGAAACAAGACAGGAAACAAGACAAGAAACAAGACAAGAAACAAGACAAGAAACAAGACAGGAAACAGACAGGAAACAAGACAAGAAACATGACAAGAAACAAGACAAGAAACAAGACAAGAAACAAGACAAGAAACAAGACAAGACAAGACAAGACAAGACAAGAAGAGAAACAAGACAAGAAACAAGACAAGAAACAAGAAAGAGAAACAAGAAAGAGAAACAAGACAAGAAACAAGACAAGAAACAAGACAAGAAACAAGACAAGAAACGAGACAAGAAACAAGACAGGAAACAAGACAAGAAACAAGACAAGAAACAAGACAAGAAACGAGACAAGAAACAAGACAAGAAACAAGACAAGAAACAAGACAAGAAACAAGACAGGAAACAAGACAAAAAACGAGACAAGAAACAAGACAAGAAACAAGACAAGAAACAAGAAAGAGAAACAAGAAAGAGAAACAAGACAAGAAACAAGACAAGACAAGACAAGACAAGACAAGAAGAGAAACAAGACAAGAATCAAGACAAGAAACAAGAAAGAGAAACAAGAAAGAGAAACAAGACAAGAAACAAGACAAGAAACGAGACAAGAAACGAGACAAGAAACAAGACAAGAAACAAGACAAGAAACAAGACAGGAAACAAGACAAGAAACAAGACAGGAAACAAGACAGGAAACAAGACAAGAAACAAGACAAGAAACAAGACAAGAAACAAGACAAGAAACAAGACAAGAAACAAGACAAGAAACGAGACAAGAAACAAGACAAGAAACAAGACAAAAAACAAGACAAGAAAAGAGACAAGAAACAAGACAAGAAACAAGACAAGAAACAAGACAAGAAACAAGACAAGAAACAAGACAAGAAATAAGACAAGAAACAAGACAAGAAACAAGACAAGAAACGAGACAAGAAACAAGACAAGAAACAAGACAAGAAACGAGACAAGAAACAAGACAGGAAACAAGACAAGAAACAAGACAAGAAACAAGACAAGAAACAAGACAAGAAACAAGACAAGACAAGACAAGACAACAAGAGAAACAAGCCAAGAAACAAGACAAGAAACAAGAAAGAGAAAAAAGAAAGAGAAACAAGACAAGACAAGACAAGACAAGAAGAGAAACAAGACAAGAAACAAGACAAGAAACAAGAAAGAGAAACAAGAAAGAGAAACAAGACAAGAAACAAGACAAGAAACAGGACAAGAAACAAGACAAGAAACAAGACAAGAAACGAGACAAGAAACAAGACAGGAAACAAAACAAGAAACAAGACAAGAAACAAGACAAGAAACAAGACAAGAAACAAGACAAGACAAGACAAGACAAGAAGAGAAACAAGCCAAGAAACAAGACAAGAAACAAGAAAGAGAAAAAAGAAAGAGAAACAAGACAAGAAACAAGACAAGAAAAAAGACAAGAAACAAGACAAGAAACAAGACAGGAAACAAGACAAGAAACAAGACAAGAAACAAGACAAGAAACAAGACAAGAAACAAGACAAGAAACAAGACAAGACAAGAAGAGAAACAAGCCAAGAAACAAGACAAGAAACAAGAAAGAGAAAAAGAAAGAGAAACAAGACAAGAAACAAGACAAGAACAAGACAAGAAACAAGACAAGAAACAAGACAAGAAACAAGGAAGAGAAACAAGAAAGAGAAACAAGACAAGAAACAAGACAAGAAACAAGACAAGAAAAAAGAAAGAGAAACAAGAAAGAGAAACAAGACAAGAAATAAGACAAGACAAGACAAGACAAGACAAGAAGAGAAACAAAACAAGAAACAAGACAAGAAACAAGACAAGAAACAAGAAAAGACAAGACAAGACAAGACAAGACAAGGCAAGACAAGACATTAAACACGACAAGACACAAGACAAGAAACAAGACAAGAAACAAGACAAGAAACAAGACAAGAAACAAGACAAGAACAAGACAAGAAACAAGACAAGAAACAAGAAAGAGAAACAAGAAAGAGAAACAAGACAAGAAACAAGACAAGACAAGACAAGACAAGACAAGAAGAGAAACAAGACAAGAATCAAGACAAGAAACAAGAAAGAGAAACAAGAAAGAGAAAAAAGAAAGAGAAACAAAACAAGAAACAAGACAAGAAACAAGACAAGAAACAAGACAAGAAACAAGACAAGAAACAAGACAAAAAAACAAGACAAGAAACAAGACAAGAAACGAGACAAGAAACAAGACAAGAAACAAGACAAGAAACAAGACAAGAAACAAGACAAGAAACAAGACAAGAAACAAGACAAGAAACAAGACAAGAAACAAGACAAGAAACAAGACAAGAAACAAGACAAGAAACAAACAAGAAACAAGACAAGAAACAAGAAAAGAAACAAGAAAGAGAAACAAGACAAGAAACAAGACAAGAAACAAGACAAGAAACAAGAAAGAGAAACAAGACAAGAAACAAGACAAGAAACAAGACAAGAAACAAGACAAGAAACAAGACAAGGAACAAGACAAGAAACAAGACAAGAAACAAGACAAGAAACAAGACAGGAAACAAGACAAGAAACAAGACAGGAAACAATACAAGAAACAAGACAAGAAACAAGACAAGAAACAAGACAAAAAACAAGACAAGAAAAGAGACAAGAAACAAGACAAGAAACAAGACAAGAAACAAGACAAGAAACAAGACAAGAAACGAGACAAGAAACAAGACAGGAAACAAGACAAGAAACAAGACAAGAAACAAGACAAGAAACAAGACAAGAAACAAGACAAGAAACAAGACAAGACAAGACAAGACAAGAAGAGAAAAAAGCCAAGAAACAAGACAAGAAACAAGAAAGAGAAAAAAGAAAGAGAAACAAGACAAGAAACAAGACAAGAAAAAAGACAAGAAACAAGACAAGAAACAAGACAAGAAACAAGACAGGAAACAAGACAGGAAACAAGACAAGAAACAAGACAAGAAACAAGACAAGAAACAAGACAAGAAACAAGACAAGAAACAAGACAAGAAACAAGACAAGAAACAAGACAAGAAACAAGACAAGAAACAAGACAAGAAACAAGACAGGAAACAAGACAGGAAACAAGACAAGAAACAAGACAAGAAACAAGACAGGAAACAGACAGGAAACAAGACAAGAAACATGACAAGAAACAAGACAAGAAACAAGACAAGAAACAAGACAAGACAAGACAAGACAAGACAAGAAGAGAAACAGGACAAGAAACAAGACAAGAAACAAGAAAGAGAAACAAGAAAGAGAAACAAGACAAGAAACAAGACAAGAAACAGGACAAGAAACAAGAAAAGAAACAAGACAAGAAACGAGACAAGAAACAAGACAGGAAACAAGACAAGAAACAAGACAAGAAACAAGACAAGAAACAAGACAAGAAACAAGACACGACAAGACAAGACAAGACAAGAAGAGAAACAAGACAAGAAACAAGAAAGAGAAAAAAGAAAGAGAAACAAGACAAGAAACAAGACAAGAAAAAAGACAAGAAACAAGACAAGAAACAAGACAGGAAAAAAGACAAGAAACAAGACAAGAAACAACAAAGAGAAACAAGAAAGAGAAACAAGACAAGAAACAAGACAAGACAAGACAAGACAAGACAAGAAGAGAAACAAGACAAGAATCAAGACAAGTAACAAGAAAGAGAAACAAGAAAGAGAAACAAGACAAGAAACAAGACAAGAAACAAGACAAGAAACCAGACAAGAAACAAGACAAGAAACAAGACAAGAAACGAGACAAAAAACAAGACAAGAAACAAGACAAGAAACAAGACAAGAAACAAGACAAGAAACAAGACAAGAAACAAGACAAGAAACAACACAAGACAAGACAAGACAAGACAAGAAGAGAAACAAAACAACAAACTAGACAAGAAACAAGAAAGAGAAAAAAGAAAGAGAAGGAAGACAAGAAACAAGACAAGAAACGAGACAAGAAACAAGACAAGAAACAAGACAAGAAACAAGACAAGAAACAAGACAAGAAACAAGACAAGAAACAAGACAAGAAACAAGACAAGAAACAAGACAAGAAACAAGACAAGAAACAAGACAAGAAACAAGACAAGAAACAAACAAGAAACAAGACAAGAAACAAGACAAGAAACAAGAAAGAGAAACAAGACAAGAAACAAGACAAGAAACAAGACAAGAAACAAGAAAGAGAAACAAGACAAGAAACAAGACAAGAAACAAGACAAGAAACAAGACAAGAAACAAGACAAGGAACAAGACAAGAAACAAGACAAGAAACAAGACAAGAAACAAGACAAGAAACAAGACAGGAAACAAGACAAGAAACAAGACAGGAAACAATACAAGAAACAAGACAAGAAACAAGACAAGAAACAAGACAAAAAACAAAACAAGAAAAGAGACAAGAAACAAGACAAGAAACAAGACAAGAAACAAGACAAGAAACAAGACAAGAAACGAGACAAGAAACAAGACAGGAAACAAGACAAGAAACAAGACAAGAAACAAGACAAGAAACAAGACAAGAAACAAGACAAGACAAGACAAGACAAGAAGAGAAAAAAGCCAAGAAACAAGACAAGAAACAAGAAAGAGAAAAAAGAAAGAGAAACAAGACAAGAAACAAGACAAGAAAAAAGACAAGAAACAAGACAAGAAACAAGACAAGAAACAAGACAGGAAACAAGACAGGAAACAAGACAAGAAACAAGACAAGAAACAAGACAAGAAACAAGACAAGAAACAAGACAAGAAACAAGACAAGAAACAAGACAAGAAACAAGACAAGAAACAAGACAAGAAACAAGACAAGAAACAAGACAGGAAACAAGACAGGAAACAGGACAAGAAACAAGACAAGAAACAAGACAAGAAACAAGACAGGAAACAGACAGGAAACAAGACAAGAAACATGACAAGAAACAAGACAAGAAACAAGACAAGAAACAAGACAAGACAAGACAAGACAAGACAAGAAGAGAAACAGGACAAGAAACAAGACAAGAAACAAGAAAGAGAAACAAGAAAGAGAAACAAGACAAGAAACAAGACAAGAAACAGGACAAGAAACAAGAAAAGAAACAAGACAAGAAACGAGACAAGAAACAAGACAGGAAACAAGACAAGAAACAAGACAAGAAACAAGACAAGAAACAAGACAAGAAACAAGACACGACAAGACAAGACAAGACAAGAAGAGAAACAAGCCAAGAAACAAGACAAGAAACAAGAAAGAGAAAAAAGAAAGAGAAACAAGACAAGAAACAAGACAAGAAAAAAGACAAGAAACAAGACAAGAAACAAGACAGGAAAAAAGACAAGAAACAAGACAAGAAACAACAAAGAGAAACAAGAAAGAGAAACAAGACAAGAAACAAGACAAGACAAGACAAGACAAGACAAGAAGAGAAACAAGACAAGAATCAAGACAAGTAACAAGAAAGAGAAACAAGAAAGAGAAACAAGACAAGAAACAAGACAAGAAACAAGACAAGAAACAAGACAAGAAACCAGACAAGAAACAAGACAAGAAACAAGACAAGAAACGAGACAAAAAACAAGACAAGAAACAAGACAAGAAACAAGACAAGAAACAAGACAAGAAACAAGACAAGAAACAACACAAGAAACAACACAAGACAAGACAAGACAAGACAAGAAGAGAAACAAGACAACAAACTAGACAAGAAACAAGAAAGAGAAAAAAGAAAGAGAAGGAAGACAAGAAACAAGACAAGAAATAAGACAAGAAACAAGACAAGAAACAAGACAAGAAACAAGACAAGAAACAAGACAAGAAACGAGACAAGAAACAAGACAAGAAACCAGACAAGAAACAAGACAAGAAACAAGACAAGAAACAAGACAAGAAACGAGACAAGAAACAAGACAAGAAACAAGACAAGAAACAAGACAAGAAACAAGACAAGAAACAAGACAAGAAACAAGACAAGAAACCAGACAAGAAACAAGACAAGAAACAAGACAAGAAACGAGACAAAAAACAAGACAAGAAACAAGACAAGAAACAAGACAAGAAACAAGACAAGAAACAAGACAAGAAACAAACAAGAAAAAAGACAAGAAACAAGACAAGAAACAAGAAAGAGAAACAAGACAAGAAACAAGACAAGAAACAAGACAAGAAACAAGACAAGAAACAAGAAAGAGAAACAAGACAAGAAACAAGACAAGAAACAAGACAAGAAACAAGACAAGAAACAAGACAAGGAACAAGACAAGAAACAAGACATTAAACAAGACAAGAAACAAGACAGGAAACAAGACAAGAAACAAGACACGAAACAAGACAAGAAACAAGACAAGAAACAAGACAGGAAACAAGACAAGAAACAAGACAGGAAACAAGACAGGAAACAAGACAAGAAACAAGACAAGAAACAAAACAAGAAACGAGACAAGAAACAAGACAAGAAACAAGACAAGAAACAAGACAAGAAACAAGACAAGAAACGAGACAAGAAACAAGACATTAAACAAGACAAGAAACAAGACAAGAAACAAGACAAGAAACAAGACAGGAAACAAGACAAGAAACAATAGAAGAAACGAAAAAAGAAACAAGACAAGAAACAAGACAAGAAACAAGACAAGAAACGAGACAAGAAACAAGACAAGAAACGAGACAAGAAACAACACAAGAAACAAGAAAAGAAACGAGACAAGAAACAAGACAAGAAACAAGACAAGAAACAAGACAAGAAACAAGACAAGAAACAAGACAAGAAACAAGAAAAGAAACAAGACAAGAAACCAGACAAGAAACAAGACAAGAAACAAGACAAGAAACGAGACAAGAAACAAGACAAGAAACAAGACAATAAACAAGACAAGAAACAAGACAAGAAACAAGACAAGAAACAAGACAAGAAAAAAAACAAGAAACAAGACAAGAAACAGGACAAGAAAAAAGAAAGAGAAACAAGACAAGAAACAAGACAAGAAACAAGACAAGAAACAAGACAAGAAACAAGAAAGAGAAACAAGACAAGAAACAAGACAAGAAACAAGACAAGAAACAAGACAAGAAACAAGACAAGGAACAAGACAAGAAACAAGACAAGAAACAAGACAAGAAACAAGACAAGAAACAAGACAGGAAACAAGACAAGAAACAAGACAGGAAACAAGACAGGAAACAAGACAAGAAACAAGACAAGAAACAAGACAAGAAACAAGACAAGAAACAAGACAGGAAACAAGAAAAGAAACAAGACAGGAAACAAGACAAGAAACAAGACAAGAAACGAGACAAGAAACAAGACAAGAAACAAGACAAGAAACAAGACAAGAAACAAGACAAGAAACAAGACAATAAACAAGAAAGAGAAACAAGACAGGAAACAAGACAAGAAACAAGACAAGAAACAAGAAAAGAAACAAGACAAGAAACAAGACAAGAAACAAGACAGGAAACAAGACAAGAAACAAGACAGGAAACAAGACAGGAAACAAGACAATAAACAAGACAAGAAACAAGACAAGAAACAAGACAGGAAACAGACAGGAAACAAGACAAGAAACAAGACAAGAAACAAGACAAGAAACAAGACAAGAAACAAGACAAGAAACAAGACAAGAAACAACACAAAACAAGACAAGACAAGACAAGAAGAGAAACAAGACAAGAAACAAGACAAGAAACAAGAAAGAGAAAAAAGAAAGAGAAGCAAGACAAGAAACAAGACAAGAAATAAGACAAGAAACAAGACAAGAAACAAGACAAGAAACAAGACAAGAAACAAGACAAGAAACAAGACAAGAAACGAGACAAGAAACAAGACAAGAAACAAGACAAGAAAAAGGACAAGAAACCAGACAAGAAACAAGACAAGAAACAAGACAAGAAACGAGACAAGAAACAAGACAAGAAACAAGACAAGAAACAAGACAAGAAACGAGACAAGAAACAAGACAAGAAACAAGACAAGAAACAAGACAAGAAACGAGACAAGAAACATGACAAGAAACGAGACAAGAAACAAGACAAGAAACAAGACAAGAAACAAGACAAGAAACAAGACAAGAAACAAGACAAGAAACGAGACAAGAAACAAGACAAGAAACAAGACAAGAAACAAGACAAGAAACGAGACAAGAAACATGACAAGAAACGAGACAAGAAACAAGACAAGAAACAAGACAAGAAACAAGACAAGAAACAAGACAAGAAACCAGACAAGAAACCAGACAAGAAACAAGACAAGAAACAAGACAAGAGACAAGACAAGAAACAAGACAAGACAAGAAACAAGACAAGAAACGAGACAAGAAACAAGACAAGAAACAAGACAAGAAACAAGACAAGAAACAAGACAATAAACAAGACAAGAAACAAGAAAGAGAAACAAGACAAGAAACAAGACAAGAAACAAGACAAGAAACAAGACAAGAAACAAGAAAGAGAAACAAGACGAGAAACAAGACAAGAAACAAGACAATAAACAAGACAAGAAACAAGAAAGAGAAACAAGACAAGAAACAAGACAAGAAACAAGACAAGAAACAAGAAAGAGAAACAAGACGAGAAACAAGACAAGAAACAAGACAAGAAACAAGACAAGAAACAAGACAAGAAACAAGACAAGAAACAAGACAAGAAACAAGACAAGAAACAAGACAAGAAACAAGACAAGACTACGGCATTACGTTGACACTATTAGGGCTTGTATAATTTTACATATTACGAGGATGGAAATGGATTGAAACCTGTCTGCCATTTTTTTCAAGTTTCAAGCTATGTAAAGAAAAAATCGCCGAAATATTCTTCTTGATGATAATTTTGCCGGAGCATTTTGTGCATCTAAGCAGGCAAAATCACCGTCACTGTGCTCCTTTAAAATAAAAAGAAGCATTATTTTTGGCTTTCAAGGTGAGCTTGGTTCTTACATTTTGTAATTCTGTTTGTAGTTGATGGTGGTTTTTCGTGGTGGTCTTTCTGGACTCGGTGCAGCAAATCGTGTGGAGGAGGAACTCAACACCGCTACCGCTCGTGCACCAATCCGCCGCCAGCATACGGCGGACGAAACTGTTGGCTACTGGGACGGGATTGGGAGTCACAAAGATGTAACATACATGGACGTCCAGGTAGCATGTTTAACATGGCAAAAAATTGACCCCTCAGACGAGACATTTGCTCCCAGCGTGCGCATTACCAGTGCCCATGCGCAGTCGGTCTGGAATTGCCTGGGCATAAGGCATTCTCGACTCCAGAGCAAGCCGAGCGACTCTGGGGTGAGGCTACTGGATTTTTAAAATGGCGTCTCAAATCATGGAAGTAACATACATATTTTAATAATCCTGATCACATGGTTTGGAGTAAAACGTGGTTATTCTCATGTTGACATTTCTTAACCCATTTGCCATTTTATTTGAACACATGTAATGGAGAACAACATGGCTTAAATGCACATGAGCTACATGGTGATAAACAGGTCTTAATATTATGGCCTTCTAAATTACAGTTACCACAAGTGATACTCCTTGTGCCTTGTTGGCATCCAAGATCCTGTAAATATTCCATTCGGTTTCTTTTTTGTACAATTTGTTTTAAAGAGTCCAGTCCTCGTTGATTGGTAGATCTGAAATAGTCCTTTGTTCTTTTGTCATTGAGTTTTTCTAGACCCTGCTGAGTGAAGGGGGTAATGTTACCATACATTAATATTTGTATAAATTCTGGCACATGCCATACAAGTGCATGCATGTAGGGAGTAACATGCTTAGTGTGAGACAGTTTCAAATACTGTTCCAGAAAGGATTTTGATGCGTCCTGAATTTCTTCTTTGCTCAGTTGAGGACTAGTCGAACTCAACATGTTTGTAATTGTTAGAAATTGTTTCCACAACAGTGCAATTTGTTCAGATTTCTGATGACCGGGCAATACCTGAGTGAAATCAATGTTACTAAATAATTTTATGATTTTGTGTGAAAGTAGAGTTTGAAGGACTGTTTTTAATTAGAATCTGCAACCTTATTTCTAGTCGTTCCTTGATGCTCTGCTGGATGCCACATGTATCATTAGGAGAACTTGAGAGATTCCATTTACTATTTAAAGCCTTTATCCTCTCCTGGACTTTCCATGACCGAGGTAGATCCTTGCATATCATAGAAAATTCATGATATGCTTCATTTGATATATTAAAGAAAACAGTGCATTACTGGTGAAGTTTGTATAGGTAAATATTAATCCCTAGACTTTCTCAAAAACGTTCGCTTCTCATTTCCCTCACGCTCGCTTTCGCTCTGAGAGCTCGACTTGTACGCAAGCCTAATGAATACCCGTCAATGTGGTTTAAGGGGAGGCGGGTGGTGTCAACTCTAAGAAGGCCTGTTTCGGGAGAAAAACAAAATTCTTCCTGGCATCTGAAAATTTTGCCGAGAATCGTGAGACTTGGAACATTTTGCAGGAAACACGAAGTAATAAACTAAAAATTTCGGGAATTTTGAGATTTTTTGGGGAATTTCTCCCAAATTTTAGGGACGACATTCCAGATTTTCGGGAGGACTTCTATTTACACACGGTACTGCTCAAACAGCGTTTGCTAGAGGTGTCATCCGCCGTAATCATCGGAATCGGAAATTTCGAATTAAACCCCAAAGTAAACAAGTCTATGCGTGACTTAGGGTGCTTTGGCCCCTTAGAAATTTTAAATACTGGTTCAATGTAGCTTATATTTCTTCTATTACAATTCTAAATGAGACTAAAAACATTGGCATTTTGCCTAGTCTATTCCTTTAACTCTCCCTTGTGCGTAGTGGCTGTATACAGGGCGCGTGGAAGGGACATTTTTCCTGCAGCATCCCAAGTTGGACCGAACTGCGAAATTTTCACCACAAAGCGAGACGACGAACATCCACAATCTCTTTCACATGAACCCCCCCCCCCCCCCCCGGAATTAGGGAGGAGGGACGGAAAAAAGTGGTCGAAGGAAGGTATATAAATAGGAATGAAGAGGGGGAGGAAGGGAGAGAGGGAGGCAGGGAGGGAGGGGAAGGGTTAATTACAGGAAGGAATAGAGGCAACAAGGAAATGTTAAACGTCGTTAGTATTTTAAACCCATGACTCGTTCCCACTGATTATCTCCTGTCTGTCAATTTGTCATCTTTGCCATTCTTTTGACATTATTGGTAATTTCTGACACAGAAATAGAAAAAATTATTTGAAGTTAGCGCTTCTCCCAGTTTCTGTGTAATTCGATCTGCTTTCAACAAATTGGTCGAGTTGTTGTTCTTTATTAAACTTTATTTAAATCAGAAACAACACATACACTCACAATGTAACGCTTCTAAGACTGCATATTAAAATAAGCACCGAAAGTCAAATTGCTTGTACTTTTCTTTTATATTTTCAGCTGAAATTGGTTGCTATGAGAACTTTACTTCAGTTCTCTTAGGAAACTTCACTAACGAGATTGACTGGTTCTCACACTTCTCGTCACAAGTGAAGAAGATAGTAAAGAAATGCGCTCATTTAGCAGTAAGGATGCGGCAGCGATTCTTTGCTGTAGAAAACTTTGGGAATTGTTACGGAGCGAAAGGTTGTCGGTTTAGAAAAGTATTATTATGTATACGAGGCTTCTTTTAACTGACGACGTTAACGAAAAAGTATTATGAATATTTTTCATATATTTTACTGCAGTGTTGTAGGCCAAAATCGCAATATTTTCCGTTAGTTTTTGACATCTTGTGACAAATTTTGACTGTTTTTGTTTAACCTGGCCAGCCAATTGAAAGCACAGTATATCATAAAGCATAGTTGATGAAGAGTGAACGTGAAACTTGTAACTTTGTCTCTACCAGTTCTTGCACTTCCATTGCAGTGCAAACGTGAGAACGTACGTTATCAATAAAATGATAAAGTATTTTTAACAAGATAACCAGTCTTTTTCAAGTTGTACGGTACGGCAATTATACGCTGGACTACTTAGATAGCAGTCGACGCATCCCAGTGAAATACCACACCTACTGAATATTTGTTATCGTTATTGTTATTGCGAGAACGCCTAATACCTTCTCTAAGGCCTTGTAATAAGCGGACACGCTGTTAGAATATTGAACACTGATTGCTTTATCCTGAGTTCCAAGGGTTTTCTCCAGCTCGAGATCTGTTATTCGCTTATGTTGTGAGCCCACTTCCTTCCTCAGTTCTTGAACCATCTTTCTTAGCTTCTTCATGGCCTAAAAGAACGAATTACTGTTCAATATATAAATTTATTATTCATTCAAAATATGTCCCCGTTTCTGATTGGTTGAAACCACACGCATAATTCACAATAACCAGCTGCTGTTGGAAAGAATTTTGTCATATTCAACCGATGACGTCAAAACTGCAGCCCGCTGCAGATTATTGAACCATTGACGTCAAAATGACGTCAAAAGTGCAGCCCGCTGCAGATTATTGAACCCTTTACCGAGAAAACCTGGGGACGAGGTTGTGTTATCTTTGGTGGGGTTCTTTTCTCACCGACCGGCCAAATAAAAGAAACCACATTCTATGATAAACTAAAAAAAGGGGATGGCCTTATGATATTAGACTCCGGCTCGGACGTTGGGGGCAACTTCGCGCCGAGAGTTTGAAAACATTCAGTTAGAAATTAAATGTTCATAAATTGTTTTTCTCCTAAAACAAATGTAAGATACGACTCAGAAACAACGACCTATCCAGTACGTGCAGGCCTAACCTTTGAGAGAAATGTATAATTTTGGCAAGGGGCTTGGCTGCTCTGTTGTCCGTGCGAGGAAGATAACACCAGTGTCCATTCATCTGCTCTGGGGGTGCCTGTAAATGACGTCACTACACCAAATCTGTTATACACTTGTCTATAAAAAGGGGAAATGCGAGTTAATGCCATCTTACCAAACGTAATCATAATCAACTTCTTACTAACCGAGCGCGACCGTCGTACTGGGGAATATTGGCCCGAGGTCGTGGAATTGCGGACCAACCTGAATCGCATGATTAATTATCCCTTGTTATGGCAAAGTTGGAGGCGGAGTGGGAGGCGCAGTGGCCTAATGGTTAGTGCGCTGGGCTCTGGATCGGACGGTCCGGGTTCGAGTCCTGGCCGGGGCACTGCGTTGTGTTCTTGGGCAAGACACTTTACTCTCACAGTGCCTCTCTTCACCCAGGTGTACAAATGGGTACCGGCGAATTTACTGCTGGGGGGTAACCCTGCGATGGACTAGCATCCCATCCAGGGGGGAGTAGAAATACTCTCTGTCGCTTCATGCTTCGGAAACCGGGGATAAGCTCCGGCCTGATGGGCCACTAGGCCCGACAGCAGACGTACCTTTTACCTATGGCAAAGTTGCCAAATACCATGCTATATCTATTAATTTTCGTCGCATATGACTATTTGTTCTGCAGCAAATCCGAAAATTCTCGTTTTCTCCTTTATAGAAAAACGCCCATTTCGTCAATTGGTCAGTTTGGTCGCAAGGCTTTGGAGTTACGGTCTGCCTTGGAAACCCGACCACGCCCACCCACCTGAATACGATAACGAGTGATTTAGCTTTTTCGGACTTTTAATGGGGCATGCCCCGGTGGTCAATGGTTAGCGCGATGGATTGCGGAGCGTACTGAATATTAAGCCCTGGACTCGCGAACTGAAAGTTCACCAATTTCCATGTTGATTTAATAGCAAGAACTTTGTTATATGACACTTTTGTTTCATATACGCTTTCCTTTCGCAAATTTTAAATTTACCAACTTTACAAAACAATTTTCCGTCCAAGAAACAATCATTAGAACGCTCGGATTTCCTCAGGCCTACCTTGCCATAGAATGTAGTTTCAATGTCATCAATATTGTATTTGTTCTAAGAATAAAGCGTTTAAAATTATTTCAACGAAGTTGGGGAAAACTTTGTCTTTTTCGGACGCTTGATTGTTATAGTGGACTCTCTTGTCTATTCATTAAGCGTGAATGTTGCTTCTCTCGGTTAAGGTATTCCTGGAGGTAAATGGCACTATTTCAGAATGCTAAAAAAATTTTTGTGCTCAAAGGTAACGTCAACATGAACTCACTTGCAAAATTTCAGGTTGAAAAAGATAAAAACCGCCGAGATATAGCTGGGCAAACTTTCGTTAGCGGGAAAAATATGACACCATACTGTGTCCAGAACATCTTTATCACCCTTTTCAACTCTCCAAGGATGCTCTTGCTGACAGCTGGTTGACTTAAGTGAAAGTACAGTAATGGTGTACGTTCCAGTTTATCATAGCATGAAGCAAACATAGGTATTTTCATTCGGTATATTGCCGGGTTTACCCCTAGCATATAAAGTGACATTTTTAGCAAAACGTTATAAAGCTCTTGTCTTCGCTCATAGGTTCAGTTTTGTTACCAAAGAGCACATTGCTGCATTGAAACCATTTACTGACGTCTGGTGTTGCGGGTGGCAAGGATGGAAGTAGATTCTCAAGCCATCTCCTGAAAAAATAGCCAACCAACTATTATGGTTTGCTCTACCTGTTAGATTTTTATTTGATACCTTCTTTGGAATTCTGCAGGAGCATTGTTGTACGAGTAAAGGTATTAATTAGCACAGAACTGACATGAAACGGTCCTCCGTTAATTCGACAGTAACACGACTGTGAGAGTAAATTGACCTGCCAATAAACACCACACTTTGATTTTCCCGCCAGTCAGGAAACGAGTCAAGCCAGCTCACTAACTATTAATAGACCATCACGTCCGCAATTACGTCCACATTTCCCACATGAAATTTTCTCGACACTAATTTCGCGAATTAAAAAAAATCGCGAAATTAAAGTGGCGCGAACATAACATGACGCAAAAAATAAAGTTACTGTCATTATGGCCACAATAATAATATTAGTTCTTACACAAATTTCAGCCTTGGGCACATATTTTTTCTTAAAATGTTCTTAAATTTTTTCTTAGCCTAGATGTTCTTATGAAAAAGGTTCTTATAAAAAGTTTATACAAAAATATGAATGGCGTCTGAGAATTGTTTCTTTGTTACTGTTGTTTACGTTTCTGAGTGAAGTTTTTTATCGTAATTCCAGAAAATATTTAACACATTATGAAGGAATAGTCTAACTTATAACGCTGATAAAACCGAAAATTAAAGTGAGCTTGGTTACGACATTTTCCCAAAATCGCGAAATCAAAGTGTCGCGAAATATATGCCACCTCCTAAATCGCGAAATAAACGTGTCGCTAAATTTCATGTAATAAGCTATCTAGAAATCTGCTTAAAGGTGAAATGAATTGCATCAAATAGAAACGCATGGCCCTTCTCTGTTGTGAGCAATACTTCTTGTTTAAGATGAACACTGATCTCGAAAAAAACTGTTGTTTACTCACTTCAAAAGCGCCACTGTGTCTCCTCCTCCGGAATCACTGCCGAAGCCCACCCCCCATTGGTAATTCTTTCGTTCAACTGCTTGTGAACCGACTCCACTAACAGAACTTTTATCCACGTAATAGGCAACCTGCAAATACAAGACAGCTACGTTTCAAGATGTTCTTGTTACTTGATAATAGAATACTGACGATAAACTGAAAATGACGCGATGTTAAAACTGAATAAACCAGTAGCGATGTAAGGTAATCAGAAAGAAAGCCTAAACAAATATAATTCTTGGTTTGTTGTTGCCACACTCTCTAATTTTACCGGGTTTGACTTTTTATACCAGAAATTAACTCAAAATTAACTAATTGTTGTCGAGTACTCACCAGGATAACTTTACTTATGGAGATTTCTGTTGGTACATTGAGAATCCAGTTAACAGGCTCATAACTTCCAAGCACGAGTATAATCGGTTTGTCCGACCTTCCACTGCTGACGATATTGACAATAGCGTTGCCGGCTGTTGGGGGACGTCTGTTAACAACCTCGTAAACAGACAGTATGTGGACTTCGTACTCCTTGGAACTGTTTTCAGGTGTGCAACTATACGTCTTCTGGCGCTTGTTGTTATGCTGTGGTTTTGCAAGGGCTGCATCATCTTTCGCAACAATTTTACATCCGTATGCATCAGCTAAAAAAATATATCGAGAAATTTCAGTTGGTCCGTACTTTTCTGTGAACTTTTTGAACAATTATTTCAGGAAATATCATTTCTTTCGCCTCTTGTGCATATGCTCCCGTTTTTATTTATTAGAAAATAACAAATCAACTCACGCAGGCAAGTTTCATAATTGTAGCCTTGGCCAGTACAGACACAGTATCCGTGTTTGCAGATGGCATTCATTTTATATCCGCCATGACAGTAGTTTGAGTAACACTTTTGTCTGTGAAGAACTGGCGGAACTGTGAGTGGGTGTGTTGATGTGGGTGTGGATGTGATCATTGCCGTAGGAGTTGGTGTAATTGTGGCTGCGGCACTGCTGTCGATGACCCCAAATCCTGGACCTATTTAAAACAAAGCCGTAAATGATCCATGAATATTTGAAACTCTATTGACTCTCAACAGATTTAAGTGCTATACGCAAATCAAGAAACTATTTCAACTAATGTTCCTCAAAACCAAGCGGTTGTATTCATTACAGTATTGACTTAACCCAAACTGTTCAGCGAAAATATTCCTCTTTTGTCCCTAAGATCAAATCAGAGATGGTATTTTCGTTAATAATACGACTCTCTTTCTCCTGTTCGCGAATTTACGACTGCCGTTAATTTGCCTTGTTCCAAGACTTGGTCGGGATTTGGCGAAAGCGACGTCAAAGGTGCAAAACATACCTCAAGGGTTGAATTTATTATAACATTTAACGTATAAATTTCGCGAAGAACTGTTTGGAATCCAAAGTTTTTATTCGTCGTCATGTATACATGTGATTTTGGCTTATTGTTATTATAGCTTCAACCTGTGAGGAAAATATGTTGGAACCTTTGACGTCATTTTTTGCATGTGGGCTACATGTCTTTGGTTTTATGAAGAGCTGGTTATGGGTATTTACCAAGTTATTAAAAGCAAAGTCTGGCAGGCAAAATGAATCGTCACGTACCGCTTGGGGGAGATAACACCAGTATCCAGTCATCTGCTTTGTAAGCGCCTGTAAATGACGTCACAACACCAAACCTTTTGAACATTCGTCTGGAAGAAAGGAACGATGTCAATAGCGATGTTGCCTTATCGGTTAAACTCTAACGACAAACAATTAAAAAAAGCTTTCATCAAAAAACAGCCAATTGGTATATTGAAATTTCTGAGTTTTGATTGGTTCACAGGCCAAAGTATATTTAACAAATAGTTTCCATGTTGCCGTGTGTCTGTTCAGTAATAGATCACTGATGACGTCAAAATGTAGAGTGTGCCACTGTAGTTCTTTCCACATTTTGACTTCTGCCATGACTGAACAGACTCACGGCAACATGGAATCTATCTGCTCTAAAAAACAAAGAAACAAAATATGACGTCATCATTGAATGTGTCCTTTAATAGGTCATTGGAAGGAACCAATCAAATTTCGTCCACCATTTGGCATATTATAAAAACTCTCATCGAAAAATAGCTCTCAACCAATGAGCCCAGGAGAATTCTCTCAGTTATTGTATAAAATACTTTTAAAATTCTTTACTTACTTCAAGAGCTTTACTGAATCTCCTCCTTCAGCATCGTCACCATATCCCCACAGGTTTTTCTTTCGTTCAACGTTTCGTCCTTCTACTCCAGTAACAGAACATTCATCCGCATAATGAGCAGCCTATAATAACAATACGAGTCTTTTATGAAGATTTGAAATTATTCTCTTACAGCGCGACGCGCCTTAGTGCTGCCACCCAACAAACGTTTTTGACAAGTTAGCCAATCAGAGAGCGCGAATATGTTTGAGTTGTCCCGCCTCCTTGTTAAAAGCGCGAAAGGTATCGTGACAACAGCTTTGAACATTGCCAGGAGGCGGGACAGATCAAAAAAATTCGCGCTCTCTGATTGGCTAATTATAGCTTGTCAAAAACGTTTGTTGGTTGGCCACACTAAGGCGTGTCGTGCTGTAAACGGCCGGCAGCAGATAACCCGGTTGGGTGATCCAGAAAAGGGCCTCAACCAGGATCCCATTTATTTATTTATTTGTTTGTTTATTTGTTTGTTTGTTTATTTATCTGTTTGTTTGTTTATTTGAAACACCACAAATAACATTATTATAACGAAAACAAAAAGATAGAAAAAATAAAGGTAACAATTGGGAGGGTATAATTTTAATCAATTACTTTAAAAGGCATATACACCTTTACTCTTTAATTTCAAAGTATTAACATAGTTTTATAACTCAGAGGGTTTGTTAAAGAAACATGTTTCGCCCAAAATTCTTAGCTGTAATGACTGAGTAGTGCACCATTGGTTTCCTTACAATTTAATTAAAATTATATCCTATTGTATCATTTTTAGCATATCTCGATACTACTGTATGTAAACGTGTTTTTGTATTTTTAATCATGTGTTAATAAAGACTTATTATTATTATTATTATTTTCTATAATAATAATAAAAACTTTATTCAATTATTTACAATACTAATTACAAAATTATTTACCTTCATCTAAAAGAACAATACTACACTTTTATAATGAAGTATTTTTTTTAGAAACATTATACCCTTATTATTTTTACCATGTTGTGACGATGAGGATTTCGCACTGTCGCTAGAGCTGAAATGACCTCGAATACTTGATTCCTTGATTTATACTCACCAGGATGACTTTACTTATGGTAACGTCAGTTGTGAAATTGAGAATCCAGTTAACAGCCAGGTAGCTTCCAAGCACGAGAATAACGGGCCTATCTGACTTGCCGCGGCTGACGACTGTTACCCTGACATCGCTTGCTCCCGGAGGGAGCGTGTGCGAACTTCCTTCGTAGACGGCAAGTACGTGGACTTCGTACTGTGTGGAACTGTTGCCAGGCGTGCAACTGTAGGAAGGCTGAGCCTGGTGGTTCTTATACCGTGGTTTAGCAAGCGCTGTGTCAGCATTCATAACGATTCTACATCCATATGCGTCAGCTAAAGAAAAAGTTAAGGTGGAGATTGTGTCCAATGATGCCAAGAAGTGGAAGGTGATCGTTTTTTTTTGGGGGGGGGGGATGTCGATGTCCTCGCTTGTCGTATGGTTTTATGGTTTTTCCCATGTTAGACCAAAACTCCTTGTTGTGTATTGAATCCTGCATTTTACAGACTTTACCTTTTTGTTAACTTATTATAACAGTTCTTAGTCGCTCAAAGAGCACCTTATTAAGCTCTCAGACAGTTCTGATTTTTGAACAACACCCAATTTCCCAGCTTCCGAGATAGATTGCCTTATAAGAGACTAAACTGTTCAGAATTTGTAGGAAATCTTTTGTTCAAATGAGAACACGACCTTTACACTTCCTTGACAATGGTTTGGGAAGTGGCATTCGGAATTACCTGACCCTTTTAACTTTATTTTTTTGCTATATAAACATCTTATTAACTGAGCTTTGTTGGTTAGTATAGGAGGATCTTGACGGACCTCTGTCGTGATTACAGAGCTCATTGTGTTCGGACTGTACTCACGACCTCGATCAAGATTCTCTCATACAGACCTCCTGCACGGTTAATACGAGCTGATTATTACACATTTTAAGTTGACAGGTGATTTGTTACGAACAAAACAAAGTATCTTACGCAAACAAGTGTAGTAATCGTAGTCTTTTCCAGGGCAGACGCAGTACCCGTCTTTGCAGATGGGCTTGGTTTTCGTATATTGCCCAGAACAATAGGTTGAGTTCAAGAAAGTGTAACGTAAACATTTCTGTCTTGGAAGCTTGAGTGTAGGGGTGAAAGTGGGCGTGGGTGTAGTTTTAGTGGTGATTGTGACGTTGCTTCTGGTTTTCACACATCCTGAACCTGTTTAAAACAATGTCGTAAATGTACCAGAATTTAAAAAAAAATTTTTTAAACTTAATTTAAATCAAACTTAAAGTAATTATGTGGGAAGCACGTGTAACCCGGGGTCGTTTTCGTGGATCTATTCTATCAATTTATTACTTGGGAAGATATCATATACCAGCATTCCAAAATATAGTGGGTGCTCCCTATTTTCGGGTTGGACCCCAGCAAGACTCGGAAAAAATTAGCGCGTTCTTCAAGAGAAATAGACGGAATGCAGGCGAAGCTTTTGTTTTAAAAGTGTTTTTGGAACACCATCTTTCGCGCTTCAAGAAATCTTCAAAATCGTCTGCAATTTCGGTTTGTATGAGTCATGACGTCACTGACGCGCTTCGGTATTGTTGTTTATGCGATGCGTTGATTTTTGAGAAACAGCTACATTCAGCTGCATGAATAATTGACTCAAGAAGAACCAAAGGACATAGTCACTAAATGACATTTTATGTTAGAGGCCTAATAGTTAGTGCGTTTATCTCTGGATCGAGCGGTCCTGGTTTGAGCTCTGGCCGGGACACTACTCTGAATGGCTGAGTCCCCCTATGAGATTTGCGCGCAGGGAATCATGGTAGTTTTTAAGTCTCGCGCGCCACGTCTCGAAGATGTCGTGCGAGTGTTGAATACAACTACCATGATTCTCTACGCGCAAGTCTCAGAGGGAATCCCGAGCCGGAATTTTTGTGAAACCTACTTCATTCTCATGTTGCCTTTCTTCACCCAGGCGTATAAATAGGTACCACCGGCGAATTTAATGCTGTGTGAAAGAACCCTGTGATGAACTATAAAGAATCCCATCCGCAGGGAATAGAGATACTCCTCCGATTAGTCCCGTTCCTATGGGCCACAAGCCTCGCAGACTTCAAGAGGCGCTGTCAGAGGGGTTTTTGCTCTTGTCAATTTCATTCGTTGCTAAAATCATTACCTGGTACCTTTACTCGTACTTAAAATGCTCGTAATGGACTAACAGGAAGATATCAAACGACTTGTGGCTGAGAGAGAAAACTATAATAAATTTCTGGCGATATTTTCAAGGAATGGCTCTTTTTCAATCCATTTCTATCCTTGCCATCCTAAGTGACAGGCGGCAGTAAATGGTTCAATGTGGTAACAAAACTACACGGGTTTCCATTGATTCAAGAAAATTAAGCATTTTAACACAGCATGAAAAGATAACTTTACTGCGGTGTAAAGCCAACTTAAAGCTGGCGTAATCGTCCCCTTTCAGCTCCTTTACGCCCCCTTTCAGTTTCTTAAAGCTGACCTTTATGCCAGCTTTACACTCATAATTAAAGCTTGAGTAAATGCATTTAAACATTCAAGTAACTTTAACAAGGTTTAAGTCATAGCGTAAAGTTGGTTAACCAGCTTTCAGCAGGTTTAAGTCAACTTTAATTTTACGTAAATCTTCATTTTCGTGCTGTGTAAAATGACACCAAAATACCGTGACAGTGTCCCTTTTACTTACAAAGTAAAAACACATTTTGTTTTTATTTTATTGAAAATCATTTTAAATTGCAGGCCGAGATAACCTGGTGGTGTTGGTAGCACAAGAGTCCATTCATCTGCATTGTAAGTGCTAGTAAATGACGTCACTTCGCCAAACATGATGTTCACTGCACTACAAAAAACACAGTTAGTGAATATAAAATTAACTAGAAAATAATGGCATTTGCCACATCGTTGTATATTATTAAATGAAACTAATCCACACTAAATGTTCAGTTATAATGCAAGACAGATAGACAGACATGTTTTATTTGGAGTCTTATAAATAGTATATCAACTATGGATTCCAAATAACTAAAAATTACGAACAATCCGCAGGGCCGTTAGCTGCAGAATCCAGATAATCACCATTAACCAAAATCAACTACAATTCTTTGAAGTTTCAAAGAGTTTTGATTCAACCTTTAAGAAGTATAGAAGCTTGAATTTCATTTCATGATTTTTGCAAATAAATGAATGGTTTGCTGGCACACATTACTAGCAGGCCGTATAGAATTTTAGTTAGATGTCTACGAAACTTTGCGTTTATCCTGAATTTGACATGCCGAATCTTTCCCTGTACCTCATTTTGTGGGAGGCGCAGTGGTCTAATGGTTAGTGCGCTGGACTCCTGATCGGACGTTCCGGGTTCGAGCCTCTAGCCGGGGCACTGCGTTGTGTTCTTGGGCCACACACTTTACTCTCACAGTGCCTCTCTTCATCCAGGTGTATAAATGGGTACCGGTGAATTTACTGCTGGGGCAGGAACCCTGCGATGGACTAGCATCCCATAAAGGAGGAGTAGAAATACTCTCTGTCGCTTCATGCTACAGAAACCGGGATAAGCTCCGGCCTGATGGGCCACTAGGCCCGACTGCAGACTTACCTTACCTTACCTCAATTTTTTACTTAATCCAATCTACGATATTTATCAAAACCCATTCGGCATTCTCTCCGCAATTCTGATTCACCAAATTTTTAACGTCCTTGCTATATTTCCTTTGATTTCAAGATAATCTCAAAACGCGCTCGTTTTTACTTACTTCAGCAGCCCTCGCATATCTCCTCCCGAAGAATCACTTCGTTCCACTGCTTGTACCTGGCTTACATCTCCGCTAATGGACGTTTTATCTATATAATAAGCAAACTACAGACACAGCACACGATTTAACTTCTTTCATCTGTTTTGTTCAATGCCGTTTGTGCATCAGTGTAATCTGGGCCATGTTAGCTGTTCGGGGTCTACGGAAATGCTCCTCCCTCCACTTCCCCCTCCCCCCCCCCCCCCCCCCTCTTCACCGAAGAGCAACCCCATTACCACTATTCTTTGTGAAAAGCGTCTCGGGGAATCGGTTTCCCTGACAAAATTTCGGAAACTAGGGCGTTTTCCATTTTGTCAAAAATTCCGAAAATTCCGGTTCGGGGGTAAATGGAAAACGTTTATCGAATCGCCCGACTGGAAAATTCCCGGAAAAAAGGGAAATGCTCGAAATGTAGTCCCGTTTTCCCGGTTGGAACGTCCCGACTGGTTTCTCGCGTTCCAATAGTCCAGCTTCGAGTTAACCAAGACCGCTGAATAAAACGACTAAAGACGCGTAAATATAGGGTTAGTCTCGACCTGAAGTAAAATATTCGCAAATATCAGTGAGACAGGAAATATTAACAACTTTCTGCATTGTTTCATCTTACGCTTCAGTGCTTTTCTGCTGGTATTTGTGAACATTTTTTATCGGATTGAGGCTAACTCTGTACAACTGAGTATTTAGTCTTTTTGTTCAGCGGTCTTGGCTAACTCGAAACTGGACTATTGCATATCACGGTAATCTTTACCAGTTCCAGGCCCACAGCAATCGGATTTTCACCGTCAGTTTTTGTAAACAAACTGGCGACAGAGGTTTGGAAGGTGTACACTTTTTGAAATGCTCATATTGAAATGAGGTGCCTGCACTTTCACCTTTACATTCGCGCGGAAAATGGTTTCAAATTATTTGCTTTGTTTCCTTTAGAATCTTTGGATTCCAGTCGATCCCCCTCGCCCTATCAGCCGGAAAATATGAAATCTAACAAGCTGCAGACTTGGCAGGATCATGATGTTAGGAACTTTATCACCTCTTGGACTGATTATTAACATATGTTCGGCGGCAAACAAAGGAGAAAGGAGATTTTCGACAAAATGGAACAACTTTTTCCCGTTCAGCAATTCCCGGAAATTCACACCGAAATTTCCGGATTTTTTTCTAAATGGAAGGCGCCCTAGAAGCTTTAAATCCTGTTTGTAGCATTTTTTCGCGCGATGTTTCTTAATCCATTCAACTGAGGAATCTTTAACTTCCATCTGAACTTAATTATTTCGTTTGTTTTTTATTTTGGGTAAAATCTAGACGAAGCACCTAACCGATCTTGCCTCTCGCTAGCCTCTTTCTATCTTGAGATATAAAATATGCATCGTAAAACGCAAGTTTATTTCAATCTATAATTTATGCTTTCCCTGAATTTCAATGACAACGGCTGCTCAGTTTCATCAAGTCTTGGTAGCTGAAAAACAACTCGGATGATCTTTAAGTTCTTGTTGTGTACTTACCAGAAAAACTTTACTGATGGTAATGCAAGCTGTTAAATTTAGAATCCAGTTAACAGGTTGAGAGCTTCCAAGCACAAGTATGAAGGGTTTGTCTGCCGATCCTCTACCGATGATATTGACAGCAGCGTTACCAGCCGTAGGAGGAGTTGTATTGATAACCTCGTTCACATTCAGTACGTGGACTTCGTGCTGTGTGGAACTGTTACCAGGCGTGCAGCTAAAGGTAATTGGACGCTGCTGGTTATATCGTGGTTTGGCAAGTGCTGTGTAAGCATTCATAGCGATTTCACATTCATCTGCTTCAGCTGAAGGAATTAAAATATTAAAATATTATTCACTTAGAGAAAGTAATCTTGTCCCATAAGTGAAAACGCTCCTGGTAGAATGGATTAGTGAGCTCTTGAATTTCTTGCAGCAGTGTTACGTTGGTTGGCACCTACATAATTATATTGTTTCTTAGGAGAAACAATATAATCGAACGATCTAGTTCTTTCCATTTTTTAATACCCATCCATTGGGCAAAGGTTATTTAATTATTTATGTAAATTAAACTTTTGTTCAATCGACAATAAATAAAATGTTAGTTATAATTACCTTTGCGCAAAGATGGCATCAGTGTCCATTCATCTGCTCTGTAAGTGCCTGTAAATGACGTCACTATGCCAAACCTGCTGTAGACTTGTCTAAAAAAACAAGGTCAAATATCGAACCGAAATTTGTAGCTCTTTGACAAATCTGCCACAACATTGTTTTACATTCCTCTTTTAGACCATAACAGAAAATCAGATTACATCCCAAGTGGGAAAACATAACGACTAGTGTTCCTGTAAAGTTTTGGTTATTCTAAGAGTGTGGAAACGGCAAAATGTAATCGTTCTGTTCCACTGAAAGTTTACCGACAATGAGATCAGCGATCACAGTTTTTTTTTTTCTCACGTGAAGCCTGTTTCTATTTCACAACCAGCACGATTTTGATTTTGGAAAAGTAGCTACAGTTATTCAAGTTTTCCGAAATATGATTTGCTCCACGTTACGTGGTTCAATAGGTTAGGTACGGCCTATACTGTCATCGACCATGGATCTCAGAAAGATGTCTAAAGAGCTTTAAACCATTTTGCATTACTACGAAATGAAAGGAAGCCTTGGCATGGAATCAAGTTTTGGAAAGTTTGGGTTGACCTTGGGATAATAGAGATTAACAACGAGTTCGTTAAACATGACTATTTATATTTGGGAAGAACTCCGGGGAAAGAACAAGCTTATCGTAGCAATAGTCAACTCAACTTTCGCTGCTGCTCAAAGGCCTAAAGTTGAGTGCAGAACTGTACGATGGTTTTTGTGGTAGCTTGCTTTCGATTCCCATTCACGGATATTAATTTTTTTTGAGGGATGTTGATGGTAATTATCCACTACAGCAACCTCAAAAACTGCAATTCTCTGTAGGTTTAGCAAAGGTGACTTTCTGTTACGTTTTAAGTGAATAAACTCAAAAAAACACTTTAATTTCTTGTTTACTTACTTTAAAAGTTGCACTGTATCTCCACCCCCTGAATCTTTGCCATAACCCACATCCCACAGTGCACCGCTGGCATTCTTCCGTTCAATTGCTTGTACTTGGTTAACGTTTCCGCTAATGGAACTTTCATTTATATAAAAAGAAACCTACACAGAGGACATAACAATTATCAAGGCTTATAATTTCTGCTTTTGGTGTTAAATGTTTCAGCGCACTGTTTTAACAACGAATAATGACAATTATTCTACAGGAACCGAAATTGATATGATATGGCATGGTATGGCATAGTACGGTATAGTGCGGTATGGTATTGTATGGCAAGGTACGGTGTGATAACGAATGGCATGGCATGGAGAATACTTTAACGTGGTGATTATATCGAAATGATAACAAACGTGGGCCATTACTTTAATGTTCCAATTGCAGAAATGGATTTTTTTCTACATCACTCCAAATACCATGATACTTCCCCCTTTTTAGTGAAATGATTGCATACTGTCATGTTTGCCTGAATTGTCTGGATTGGTGTGTATTTACCAGCTCTTGATGTTTACTTACCAAGATGACTTTAGTGATGGTAATTTCAGCTGGTAAATGCAGAATCCAGTTAACAGGTTTGTAGCTTCCAAGCACGAGTATAATTGGTCTGTCTGACTTTCCACCACTGACAAAATTTACAGTAATATTTCCGGTTATTGGTGTTGTGTGCGAACTTCCTTCGTACACGGCCATTACGTGGACTTCGTACTCTTTGGAGCTTTTAGCAGGCGTGCAACTGTAGAATGGGTGGGGCGTCTTGTTTTTATACAGTGGTTTGGAAAGGGCTGTGAAAGCATTGCTCGCGATTCGACATCCATATGCATCAGCTAAAGGAAAAGGAAAGTACACTGCTGATGATTCAGTAGAACTGATGACGGAGATCGTATGGTTATAGACTATGAGCAGTCCCTTGCTCACGCTCATTCTCGTCCTCATAGCCCTTTTCGTTTCTCTTAGCTGGCAGGGCCTTCGCACGAAAAACGAAGGGCTCTGGGGACATACAATTTTTAAACTCAATACAACTCATACAATTTTTAAACTCAATCTTAAACGAAGTCAAAATGTTCGCCGGCCGCCATATTACAACACACAACATGTGAAACATCAATGCTATATATATGAAGTCCGAAATTCCTAGAATCTCGGACTAGAAATCGCATGTCTCCATCCTTTGTTTCTCGTGCCAATACCCCGCCGGTTAAGAGAAACGAAGAGGGCTATGGGGACGAGAATGGCTCACGCTCTGCGGGCAAGAAAAAAGGGACTGCTTGTAGTGTGATCTAGTACGGTTAGGCCTGGTGGTTTCATGGCTAGTTAATTTTGCTCTCAAGTTTATTATAGCTTAGCCTTAATTGAATGCCAGTTGATACTATATTGCATTTTATGTGGAATCTCTGGGATATAGTTTTAAATAGATCTGATGCTCAAAGTATCTCTTGAGACACTAGTACCATTTGAAGTATTGACAAACATGTAAAAATGCCATTTATAGTTACCAAACTGTCCAATGTTGAGTAAATCTGCTGATAGGAAACCATGCATGCTTAATTTCAGAGTATTCCAAGTGCGATAGCAATATGGTTGGTAAAACTGCTCCACAATATAGTAATTTTAGTTTCCTAGGCCTCCTTACGTCACCACAACTTGCATGCCCCTTTTCCAAACAGAAGTAAATGATTTGATATTTCACTTGCAACCATGTCGTTGGATATTTTTTTTATTATTCAACAAATTATCACGTTGCCCATATGTGGTCATTATATTCTCTCAATATCCGTCAGTTGCAGCTGACAGATATTCTGCGGTATACTTTAAGTAACGATAATTCGGTAGAAGCCTCGCAAAGCGCCGCATAAAGGCAACTTTTCTAGCTGTAAATTGCTCTTCGTTGACAATTTGTTAAATAATAAAACAATTATCCTGCTCAATCTTGCAGGATAATTGTTAAATATCTGAGCTAGGTATAAAGTGCAGTGCTGATATTTGTAAATACCAAAACAGAACAGCTTACGAAAGCACGTATTGTAATCGTAGTCTTTGCCAATACAGTAGCAGTATCCGTCTTTGCAGACAGCCCTCGTGTTTCTAAATTGGCCAGAACAGGGTTTGATATAGCACTTCTCTCGCTGACATGAAACATCGGCAAAGCAGGAAATTAAGGCAATGAAAATACCCAAGGTGACGGAATTCCTTAGCATGATCATCAGTGCAATTTCACTCTGTGAAGAAAGGAATTAGTCAAAAGTTCATACGAACACCTTCAGACTTAAGGTGGGGGGTTTGTGACCTCTCCGCCCGAAAAAATTCACAGGGCCCGAATGTGTGGAGCACGTACTGAAAAATCCTATTGAGCAATCTACCATTTCATCTGAACACCAGCTTGATATGGGTAGTTGCCGAGTTTTTGTTAGTTTTCTTCCAACTACTTTGCCCAAATCCAGAGCGCTTTGCCAGAAAACTGTCGACCATTTTCGAAACTGGGCGGCTGTAGCTGCCTCCCCCCCCCCCCCCGGCTCGTTCGAAAATGAGAAATCACATACGCACGTCTATTGTGATAAACAGTAAGTTGACGTATGTGTGATTATGATCCGCTTTAAATATGCGTAAGCGGAA
>OX393573.1:14857892-14902892 GCA_947652115.1 Blastomussa wellsi
GCGATCTTAAACTGAAGTAAAATTAGTATATCGTTAGCGTTCGTATTTGATAGTGGAGTGATATGATATTTTTTTCTCAAACAGGGAATTCCTTCCGTTCTTGCGTTCTTCTTCATCCTGTTTGTTTCCCACAGTCAGATGAAAGCGTCAGTGGTAAACCTTTCAAACTGCTCTTATTTTTTTTGTTATACTGTGTCACATGATTTTTATTGTTTTTTCAAGGCATTAGTATAAAATGGCGGCTTACGCTAATCTGTCGTTGCATGGGTTTGTGTTTAAAGATGCCAGATTAGGGACTCACGGAATACGGGGATTGCCACACCAATACAAGTCTATAGAGAGAGATTAAGCACAACCTACTTCCCAGGGCCTTGCCCTCCCCCCGGGAGAGAGAGAGACCCTGGGAACGAGGTTGGATTAAGCATAACGTTTGTTTTTTCCGGCGAACGGCAAAAAAATTCAACGTACTCGGTTTGCCGTTCGGCGTTTGTACGCGGAAATATGTCGGTTTGAGTTTTTTTGTGAACGAGTAATTTTTGCATTATTTACAAAAATAAAAAGGGAATCAAACAAAAGGCAAGCTCCAGTTTGTCGTTTGACGTATATCATTAACTGAGCAATCTTTTAAATTAAAATTTTGACAGATTCCTAAGGATAAAATACGTAAGAATGGAAACCTGGAGGAGTATTCCCTTCAGATAACGGAGAGTGGAACAACTTTCGCGGAGAAAATTGAAATTGATGAGGAAAACGATCTGGAGTACTTGCATGTTCCAGCGCACAATCAAGTGACTGAAGCCGCTGACTACCTGTATGACTTCACAAATGTAAGTGTTCCGCTGGAAATCTAACTTAATCATTAACTGAGCAATCTTTTAAATTAAAATTTTGACAGATTCCTAAGGATAAAATACGTAAGAATGGAAACCTGGAGGAGTATTCCCTTCAGATAACGGAGAGTGGAACAACTTTCGCGGAGAAAATTGAAATTGATGAGGAAAACGATCTGGAGTACTTGCATGTTCCAGCGCACAATCAAGTGACTGAAGCCGCTGACTACCTGTATGACTTCACAAATGTAAGTGTTCCGCTGGAAATCTAACTTAATTAATTATCACTACATGGTGTTTTGTGGCACTTGAGTAACTGTCTTTAGATGATTGGTTTCTTTGGAAATAAATAGTTAGACTGTAGTCATATTTTCTCTTTATTCCGTTGATTGAGCGTGATGGGAGAAGAAAATGGTCGTCGCGTCCCAGATTTACCACGAGCATACTTTTTCTTGTGCTCACTTTTCCATTTCCACTCGACCGACGTCTAAATAAAAGAGCTAGGGATTGCCTGAATTCTATCCCAACCGTAACCTTTTGGTTTAATTTACTTTTGGTTTAGGATTTGGTTGTTCGTCGCGTGGAAAGCAAACCTGGTTGTTACGTGCGACCGCTTCCAGATGATTTGCCAAAGCCAGCTGACCTGAAGAATGAACTGCAAGGGGTGTGTATACGTGACAAATCAGTGTAACTGAGTTACCTAGAAAAGTATGGCAATTTCAGTCTTATTTGTGCCTTCTCACAACCACTATCTCCACACCGTTTCAGTTTACACAGTTTACATTTCTTTTTTACAAACGTGTGCGCATTCATTGACGGGCACCCATACCTGAATGGTACCAAATGCTTTTATGACGTTGAATGACGTTGCGTTAAATAATTTAATTAGTCAAGTAGTAGCAACGGAGACTTACCTAGTATAACAAGGACGTAGCCAGGGGGTCCTGGGTTTCCCCTTGAACCGCCCCCCTCCCCCCCCCCCCCCTCTGTGAGGATTTCTTAAAGTAAACAAGTAAAGCACAGTGAGGATGTCGACATGAAAATCTGGTGAGTACCCTGGGTGTGGTCCCTTGTTTGAAAAATCCTGGCGACCCAATGTTATGTGATACTGAAGTTGCAATAATGCATGCAGGTTCTTGAAACGTGTTTCGGCAATAATGCATGAAGCTTCCTGCAACGTATTTCGGCAATAATGCATGCAGCTTTCTGAAACCTGTTTCGGCAATAATGCATGCAGCTTTCTGAAACTTGTTTCGGCAATAATGCATGCAGCTTTCTGTAACGTATTTCGGCAATAATGCATGCAGCTTTCTGAAACCTGTTTCGGCAATAATGCATGCAGGTTCCTGAAACGTTTTTGCGGTACGCGCTCATATTACTGGCTTTCACTGTCACGCCATCAAAAAATAAATCCAAAACCATTCATTGAATGGAGACGCCATGTTGGTGTCTGTCTTGATTGGTGTCCCTTCGAGGGTGATCATGAGTGTTAAAAATCTTGAGAAAATACCTTTTCTTCAAGCATGACGCTTGTCCCGCCTCACCGTGATGTTACGTACGGCGGAAATCTCAAAAATTCAATATAATAATAATAATAATAATAATCCATTTATATAGCGCCTTTTCTACAAGATTCAAAAGCGTTGTTTACAAAAAAAATAAATAAATAAAAAAAACTAAAAAATAAAAATAATCACAAGAAATTGACATTAAAACTAGACGCTAACAATTAAAAACATCACGAATCATAAGCTCGCGTAAAATGCTGTATTTCAAACACAAAAGAAATTGTCTATCTGGAAACTTGTGAAAAGATATATTTTTAGGATTTCTTTCATGTTGTGACAATGAAAATTAAGCAGGCAAAGCGAATTTTGAATTTTAAATTTTATGACGTCACGTGAAAGCCAGCAATATTTGCAAGTGTTTTTATTTGTTACCTCAACAGCTATCACAACTCCCTCCTTTTGACAACAAAGTCATTGAACAAAAGTACTGGGCTGTAACAGAGGAGGTCGACAAAACTCTCTTCAGACAAGAAGTACAAGAGTTCTGTGGACAATTCCCAATCTATGGCCTTCAAGAAGTTGACCTGAATTCTACTAGTGTAGAAAAGAGCGTTGGAGGAAGAACCCGTTTAGGTAAAAATAATAATAATAATAATAATAATAATAATAATCAACTTCGGCAGCCATATCACTTTGCTTGTAAGAGTGGGCTTCCTGGTTAATCATTATTATTATTATTACTATTAATATAATTATCATCATCATCATCGTCATAATCATCGTCATCATCGTCATCATCATTGTCATCATCATCGTCATCATCATCATCATCATCGTAATCACAACGCTGTCCGCTGGATAAATCACTAAATCCAGTCGATAAGTATTACCAAAACAAACTACGCTATCGGGGCGGTACGTAGCTCTTACAAGGTCCCACAGTACTGGCTGAAGAAACGATAAACAAACAGCAGTAACAATGGACCCTAACCCTAAAACAATAGAGCTGCGTGCTATTAAGATCCAATGAAATTAGAGGTTCTAGAGGGCCGCGAACTATCCCGCGCTATCCGACTGGATAGCGATTTATCCAGTGGATAGCGCTGTCCATCCTCTGAAAAGCGGGTCCTGGTCGCTTCACTACAGAAACCAGGATAAGCTCCGGTTTTTATAAAGTTAACTACTGCATGGCAACAAGAAATGGCATATTTACACTACTTTAATTTTTATCTCAACAGCTCGAGATCTTAAACGAGGCAACCTCACTGGAGTGCCTTTCTGCGAGAAAGGAATTCCGACAGTGCGTAACTGCCATCCTGAAGATTTTATTTTTACGATTGAGATCCGCGAGGCGTGGTGCACTTGGTGGCTTGTGTGCCAGTTTGATAAGGGAGCACGTGCCGTTATGTGCGACACATGGGACCACAAGTTCAACAGCATGATTTGTTACAGCGTCAGTTGCCCTGAGCCGACACCGACACCGACACCGATTTAAGCCCGTTGAAACCATTAATAAGGAAAAGGGAGACACGTATACTTAAAGAGGCTAATTAAGATTAAATTTATGACTATGGCAGTCTCGTACTGATAAATACTGGTACAGCTATTTCAATTAATGTTGTCGGGTGAAATTGTAACAAGCCCACGCGAAAAGACAGAATGGTGGTGTGGGTATTACTCGTTTTCATTTTAGCACGAGCAGTACTTTTTTTCTCTTATAAGATCTTTTAACTCTTGGAAAATTCGCGCGCAGCAGCCCTCTGGCAATTTCTACTCAGACTACCATACGGTAGGGTACCTTTCGGCAATTTCTAGTCAGACTACCATACGGTACCTTTCGGCAATTTCTACTCAGACTACCTTTCGGTCTTGTCTCGTAAGCGTCAAGCTTTGATCCGACAACGGTATTTGAAATATTCTGTATTTTTGTCAAAGTGTGAAGTTAAATCCAAATAAATTTGAGTATGTAGCTCGTATCAGGCTATTAAAAGCCTAGCCGATGTTTCCCCTCTTTAGTCTCCGGACCCTTTATTCGAATTCCAAGCCAAGCCAAGTCAACGAACGCTTGAAACAAATAAACAAACTACAAGACCGATCAAATACGTACTTAACTGGCATTTTATTTATTTATTTTTTATTTGCCACACTAATTACAAAAATATAGGAAAAGAAGAGAAAAAAAAAAAAAAAAAAAGAAGTGGCGAGGAGACCTAACAGAAACTATAGGAGCTTATGAGAGGTTAGGCCTCCTCGAACTATGAGCTAGAGCTGTTTCACATTAATAGAGGAAAAGAAGGCGAAAAGTCGAAGATGGAAAGATTTATAAACTGTTTTCATACTTACTATGGAATGTAGGAATAGGAATGAATAGGTACAGCCGTGCCCATATAATACGACCTGCAAACGCACATAATTACAATATAAAAGGAAGTATAAGCGGTAGCAAATTCAAGCAAGCCAAAATTTTCTATAACAAAACCTCAAAAACGAGTCAAATGTACCGCGAACGTAGCCGTCTTTAGCTAAGTCAGATTTCCACCTGCCATGAGCATTAAAAAGCCGATCTGGAACATTGACATTTGCAGCGGAATATGAAACTGTGATTATTAAACATGAAGCGTCTGCCCAAATAGCCTCCAATTTCTCCTTAATAATTTATCCCGCTCTGCCGGCAGTGGGGGCCTTCGAATATAAAACATTAATTACCCTTGGATTTCTTATCGTATTGTAAGGATCTGAAAAATGAAATATTGAGAAAATAAGGAATACTGACAGCTTGTAAGTTCTAAAGAGGAGACAAATTATAAGGACAAGTTAAATTCCCAGTCTTGGCAATATGGATAGATTCCTTATGTCTATAAAACATTTTGCTCAATATTTGGTTTGACTGGACTAATCTCTATAGTTCTATTTTCTTCTGCCTCAGATAACTAAGCCAATATTTCCATGACTAACACTGAAAGCCTTTCGCGTTAAAAAAATTGGGCTGGGAACGTAGGTTGGCTGACGCCGCGGAAAAAGCGAGAGAATGACTAAAAATGTGAAGATTTTTGCAATTAATTTTTAAAGAAATCCCCGAAAATTTAACGCTAGGATGATTGTTTTAAGTTTTTACCTATCAATTTCCACTTTCATAACCTTTGGGGTAAAGTCATCGATGGATCATGACCTCCCTTCCGTGACGATGACCATCTCTATAATCGTGACGTCATGGGCATGTGCCGTGCGGTAAGTGTCAGTTGGCTGTGCTTGCACCATGAGAGCCCTGATATCGGTTCACATCAGAATTTCACGCTACTACTGTATGCTGACTGTCCCCTTTTTGAGGTCGTGCGAAATATCGCAGTTGCTGACCAAAAGAAACGCAGTCTCTGGGGACGAGATAGACTTGCCCCAAGTCGATCATTTTTTCTTTGTATCGAAAGACATGGTAGGTTATTTGAAGATCGTTTTTACTGAATCGCGCGCGGATAAACAAAATCGCTTGGACGTCTGGCTCAGTCGGAACGAGCTTGTTCCGCTCCGCCATTTTGATTTTCAAGCTGGCGCGCACCCTCCATATCAAGCGGTCTCCCTCGCCATTTTGATTCGGACTCCCGCGCGCCCTCCCTACTGCGCCCTCCGCGTAGCTAATCAAACGAGCGACTTGGAGCACGTCTAGGGACGATACTGCCTGTCATACGAATTGACTTCTCCCTGCAACTTCAATGTCGCGGATTTATTTATTTCAATTTATTGATTTTAATCTCTTGGGTACAATACAACGTTGTTGTTGTTGTTGTAGCCGTGAAGAGCAACTCATCGCAGACACGCATGGTATCGTCTTTCTTCCCTTCCGGCCGGAAGCGAGGAAAGACAGCTGTATTCGAAGGCTAGTGTCTTATCACATTGTTATAGATCCTGTTCAACCGCATATCTTCGTCTCCTGTCTACCAGGATCGGCCCACATATGGCACGTTTTAGCTGGTCCACCATAAAATTGTCTGACCCTTCGAAAGTAACGATAGAAACATAAGGCTGCTAAATCCGGTCGAAATTAAGGGGAGGGGTCGATCATCGAGATCTAACCTTGGCACGAAGTCGCAGTGAGAAGTCGCTCCGTAAAAGCGGCTTCATAAACTTTTCGCTGCGACGAGTGGCAGCGTCTTGTCCTCGCGACGTGAGGCCTATTATGTTACGGTCTTACGGGCACTGTTTGAACTGGCAAAGGGAATTTTCCACTCTTCAAATTGGGGACCTACGCACTCTTTCCGCAAAGTTGAAGTACGCACAAAAACACCGGTAAAAGAGCATGTTAAGTCACTCACTTCGAAATGAATTTTATTAATCTGATTTGATTTTTAAGTGTCATTACAGGATTCATTGTTTACCGACAGGAATCCTTCTGTCGTATTTTTTTTTAAATAGAAACCAAACCACGAATTAAACAAGTAATTAAATATAAAACTAGCTAAAATAATAAAACTACACATGCAAAAAGGTAACTAAAACATTTTCTTAAACATTTTCTTAAATTTTTTTTGAGACAAGGCTTGGAAAAGTGTTCATAACGAAATCGAACGAATCTAAAAGACAAGTAAAGACTCAACTTACGTGTTTTGACATGAAGTATACACTTAATTAAAAAATGACCGCTGCCGAGGTAAGAAGGGCCACTTAATTAACAGGCATACAAAAGAATGATTTATCGGCCGCCATTTTGGTATAAAGTCTATATGAAATAATCTATAAATCAAATCTATTGTTTTAACTAACATGGGAACAATGTCTTAAAGCAACAGGTTCAAGACCTGCGGTTGAACCCAAGTGTCGTAATGTCCTCGGTATACCATTCTTCGCCTTAATCATCAGGAATACGTTTACCTGACCGCCCTTGCACACGTATATTGGAAGCACTGGCTTCGCATTCTCTTAGCTTCCCTCCTATATGAATTTATCGACGATATAAATTAATAAACAAAAATGCCGACTCTCTATACTTTCCTTACATTCAAGGAATATTCGTCCTTGGCGCTGTTGCTGTTGTTGTTGTTGTTGCTCTTTATTCAAACTATAACTTCACTTCCGCCAGTTTTCGATGGATCTTTATAAGAACCAACGTACACAAGCCTGGAGTATTCCGGTCTTTTGTCATCTACTTTTCGTTTTACGCTCTGTCCTTGCTCTTCTCTTTCGCTTTCTCGTAGCGCTGTTCCGCTCTCGTCATTTCCCACCTGTCTTTCGTTGAGTCTTTTTCTGTGAAGATACCAGCGCCACAAACCGATCACTACGGCAACAATAAATACAGTAATCATCGCCAAGCCAGCAATGAGCAGAAATGTCTTCCAAGAAGCTGTTGAAAAATAGAAATAAACAAATATTAAGGCCAATGAAGTTACATGAAACGAGAAGAAATTAAAAACCCTTCTCGAATCCCTCTCGGTCATTCAATATCCAAGGTAGCGCCAGTGGTTTTTGTTGATTTCACTGAGTTGTAAAGATTTTTAACAAATCGAAATTAATACTCGCTTGCACTTGTTTTTTTTGCCGATTTCAAGCAGCACCAAGGGGGTTTGTTGTCTTGTAACAACCACGACGGCGACGTCAATGAGGACGTCGCCAAACAAAAGATTTAATGAGCAGAACAATAGTCCTGCACGTGCGTTATCCATCTTTGTTCATTTCTTTGTCGTCCTCTGCAAAGCAACGACGTGAAATGACTAAATTCTGCGTGGTGTTGAGAACGTGAACCACAACGGCGAGTTTTTCATGTTTCTAGTTTGAATTAAATAAGCGCTTGAAAATCCAAGTAGAAGTTAGCCCTGATAATGATAATCACACTTAACAAATTTTGATAGTTGCGAGATTTAAATGCATTTTTTTGTGAACGTCGTAGTTGGCGTCGCCATCGTGGTATGTAAGGTCCCGCATGTAAACCAACTGCACTCGCTATTAGAGCTAAGGAACTACGCCACGGTTTGTGCCTTTGCAACATCGTCATTTGTAATCCGTCTCAATCTTCTCCATCCTCAACCATCCTTGTTCCTTTTTGATTAAGTATCACCTCTTTGGTGGTTTTCTTCCTTTGTAAACTAATAGTTTTAGGTTTCCTACATTTTAAGGATAATTTGGTTCGTTGCAAAAAATAACTCAAAATATCGTGACGTAGTTCCTTTAAGGCCATTTGTCAAACAAACGGTGAGTTACAAGCTGATTTCTTGAAGAGAGAATTTATCATGTGGCGCTGATCATTAGCTCAGCGTAAAAATATATTTGTTTTTAACGAGCAGTGTAACCGAACGTTATAACAGCCTACCAGTAGTCTTGATTGGTGGTGTCTTCTTAGTTGCAGCAGCTGTCCCAGTTGGCTGGGCCGAGGCTAAGACACCAAAATAACATCATTAAGTTTAGGTGGCCAATAAGACAGCCATTTTGGTTTTTATAGCGTAATGCAAACAGAAGCATCAGGAAAGTATAGCCATTGAGAAGAACGCAGCATCATGAACTCAGCCAGTGTTTAAACTCAGAGTACTCGATCCAAACGGTCCAACGCGCAAATGTATGAAACATACTCAAGTTATCCTTTTTTTAAGACAAGTGTTCTGAATGCTTCATGTTAATTTGGATAAAACACATCTCCCTTCATTAAAAAATCATCTTTTCTATAAAATACGTCAAAGATTTAATTCAAGTAATGCCACAAAATGGCTCTGCATCTTTGTATCTCTGATTTCGTGCACAAGTCACGAACAACCATGCAATCACAGGACACTAAAACAGGCACAAGACGACTGAGGCATCTTTTTAACCACGTTGGTTTTTTGACTTTTAAAACGTCAACTTGGAAATTCCGCTTGCTTGGCAAAAAGGTGTGCAACATGTAACACGGATTGGCCTAACAGATGTACTCAGCGGCGACATTAAAGTTATGGCAGAAATATACATGATTCCAATGTCTTCATCTAGGTATCAGAGAGCATGGCTTGATTTCATACGGGGGTACTGGGTCCGAGTCTGCATGTTATGGGATTATTTAGAACAAGACCCACCTACTCAGGAAGAGCACACCGAGCTTTACAAGATCCTCAAGTTTGGTGCTTATTGGTCTAATATTGAACGAGATACAGCCAACCAAAAACTCCAAAATTTACGAAGAAATATATGGAGTCCGGACAAAGTGTCCGGCAATCCATACCTTTTTTATTAAATTTTCAAGTTTTTGAATGGCTATATCTCCTTCATTATTGGCCTGATTAACACCAAACTTACGGATTTTGTAATGCTCGGTGTGCATTTTCTGACTATGTGGGTCTTGTGTTGAATAAACAAAGAACAAATTAACTATATCATCAGAATAACATTACATTAACTAACAAACTAACACGTAACTGAATTCATCATTTTGAGCGAGCAAATTCCCCTAGCGCGCGAAAAAGTAGTCTATAAATAAGCCAACTCACGAAAGACATATCTTAAGACTTGTTAACATACATGTAGACTTCTAAAGTTACGTTCTTCTGGTTATAGTAAATGAGTACCTGTTGAAGGGAGTGATGATGAAGGCGGTTGGGCAGTTGTGAAAACATGCGAGGTATTCCTGAAAATTCCCGAGATATTACTTCGCGGATCTGAAATCGTTCCATACAAAATCAAAGACCAGCTGTAAAGTGTACCTAGAATAAAGGAAAAGAGAAAAATCATGGACTTTACGCATGTTATTCAACGGATTCAACTCGCCAAACAAGTGAAATTTAGTTCTTATTAACCGAGGGGGAGGTCTGTATGGGAGAATCTTGACCGAGGTCGTGAGTACAGACCGAACGCAGTCAGGTCTGTACTCACGATCGAGGTCAAGATTCTCCCATACAGACCGACTAAGCTCGATTAATAAGATGTTTATTATATGGCCAAACGGAAACTTAAATTTGCCTAACGACATTTCTTCGTTCTCGTTGGCATTTTCTTTGCGAACGGCGATGAGCTGAACTTAAAATTTGCACAAATTTGGTCCTATCTTTACTTTTTATTCTTGTCAAGCTTTTATAATTTTCCATTTAGTATTTTTAGACAAAAAGGAGACAATGTGTTCCCGTTTTGTTTGTAACTTTCTGACCCCAAACTGCAACCGGTCTAGACGGGAAAATCTAGACCGCGGTCAATATCCATTTTAGCCAATCAAATTCGTGAATTCGCTAGTTTCCAGTCCACGTGAGACACGGCCATATAACAAAATTAGATACTGACCCTCTTAGCGAGTTTCGAAAGTTGACAAGCCAGCGGCGGCCCTCTGTCGAAAGGACTCTTGCATGAAAAGGAGTTTCAGTAATCTAACTCTATTTCAAGTCTAACTACGGAAAACGATAAGTGAGCTAGAATTTCGATGTCAGCAGGTCATGAAAAGGAAAATTATGTGATTTAAAAACAAATCGTTGCCAGTGCCTGATCCAGACTTCTTTCTAAGGGTGGGGGGGGGGGATTTTGCGGCCCTTCGCACCTTAAATTAAAGGGGCAGTCTCACGCTATCTTTAGCAACACATCGAAAATCCAAGGGACGCTTTTCGGTTAATAGAAGCTGCATGATAATGATAAAAAATCTTTTGAAAGTCTATCGTAATATATAGAAACTGTTGATTGTTGATTGTTGACTGTTGAACTGGTGATTTTCCGGGCGAATGGTCAAGATCGAGATTGTATAACGCACGTGCAGGACTATTGTACTGTCATTATAATATAGATAGGATTCTGCGCGCGTGTTTTATTGTTTTTCACTAGCTTAGCTCGTGTGAAAACACGGAGAACATTTTTTATGAAGAAATTCCCGACAAAATTCTGAGTAAAGCTGCAGAAATTATCGAGGAGGCTTCTAAGTTCGAGAGGAAAGTAGAAGAAACGAAATTTAATTGCTTCAGTTTATCGATCGTGGGTGTTTTGTTGTTTTTACTCGCGGCGTATAAAATCTATATCATAAAGCAAATAAAGAAGCCTAAGCCATGTATTATACTGCGGCTCGTGTTTTCTACATTTCCCTCGTGTTCTCAAATACCCGTAGTGTTTTATGACAGTATGATACATGGCGTAGGCTTCTTTATTTGTTAATTAAATCTTTTGTTTGGCGACGTCCTCGTTGACGTCGCCGCCGTGGTTTCGTAAAGTCCTTATAACCAACTGCTGACGACGACGACGATGACGACGATGACGATAATGATGATGATGATGATGATGATGATGATGATGATGATGATGATGGTGGTGGTGGTGGTGGTGGTGGTGATGAGGATGATGATGATGATGATGATGATGATGATGTAAAAGAAATATATTCACCTGTAGTTGTCGTTGTTGGGTCAAAATCTTCAACAGTCAGCTCCCACTTTCCAATGGGACTTTCTCCCCAGTTAAACAGGGTTGTGATGACCCAGTTTGTCAGGTTTTTGTACCCCGTGAGGTTATCGATGAAGCGTTGTCGGGTTAGAGGAGATTTCGTGCCACTCGGTGCCTTCAACTTAAGAGAAAGATCTCCACGATGCGTGAAATCAAGATTGACTTTGACTTGCACGTGTTCAAGGAATCGTATTGGGCAATTTCCAAACGTTATTGCGAAAACTTTATCCTGGTCTGGGATGAATCTGTGATTAAAAAACGACTTGGTTAACCAAGTCAGAGCGGTTTTCAATCAATCAATCAATTGAGTGTCGAAAGTAATCAGCGAATTGCGTTGGATTTGTACTACTACGCTCAGTGATTGGTTTAAAAATCTCGCGCCACTTTTTCAACCAACCAGGAATAAAATCAAAACCAATGGTGACTCGCGCGTGCACGTTTTCCCGCGCTTGTGTCGGCTACGCCGGAGCAACTGGTTCGAGTTTTGATTGGATCACTGGATTGTGTCCTCCGTATTTGTGATTGGCCAAAGTAATTACTTTGGTTTTGGTTTCACGACAAACGATTGAAGATCGCTCTAATTGGTCGAATTCAAGACACTGGCATATTTGACAGCAGTAATGGCATTCAATAAATTGTGAATGTTTTGCCTGAGGTTTGTTTGAGGTTTGCATGCAACTTTGAAAATGCCTCACAGTGTATAAACGTCCCATTAAATGGAGCGATTTTTAAGAAACGGATGGGGAGTCGATCACAAATGCAAGTAAATAAGAAATAAAAGATTTAAAATTAGAATTTTTAGTCACACTTGATAGACGTACACCAAAATATGCCACTAAATAATGACATAGCTATCCTCGATAAAAATTACTAATTCAATACTACAGCTTACGTGTTTTCATCGCTTCCTTTTATCTCACATCTCAACTGCGTTGGTACTGGATTCCAGGCCTTTGCCAGGTTCACCATCCGGTCGGCGTCCATGAGCCCGAAGCCATAGAACTTGCTGACGTTTAAACCAGCTTTGTTTTGCACCCAGTCTCCTCGTTTCAGTCGGACTCCCTTGGCTCCTGAGCCCCCTGCAGGCGCATATCTTGCGCTGTTGACTATCACGTGTTGTACGTCACGCCAACTCAAGTAAGGACTGTAACAGAAATCAAGCTCTGTTAGTTTTTTTACGAAGCACGTGGAATGACGCTACCTTAGCATGAAGCGACTGAGAGTATTTCTACTCCCCCCTGGATGGGATGCTAGTCCATTGCAGGGTTACCCCCCAGCAGTAAATTCGCCGGTATCCATTTATACACCTGGGTGGAGAGAGGCACTGTGAGAGTAAAGGGGCCTGCCTAAGAACACAGCACAGTGACCCGGCCGAGGCTCGAACCCGGACCGTCCGATCCGGAGTCCAGCGCACCAACCACATCAATGTACCAGTCAGTCATTGGACGTGCCTCTCCAATCCTACTCTAACTTTCCTACTTGAAATACAGTAAAACGTACAGGCAGCGGGGCTGGGTTTTTAGGGCGCTGAGCTTGTAATCCAAAGGTCCCGGGTACAATTCCTCCTCCCTACCCCTAGATGGATTTGTGTTCAATGGTCTCAGATACAACTCCTCTGCGCGCGCGTTGTAAATAGTCCGATACTAAACTGGTCGCTTTCCTGCCAGTTGAGAATGTTTTTTTATCAAGTTTCTGCTGATTTACAATATTTGTTTCCTTATTTAGTGTTGCAACAAATTTACTTTGCTTGCAGGGTCAGCGCAATTACGCCTGACGCCATGGCTGTAGCCGCTGAAGTTGCTCCGAAATCATCCACGCATCCCGTACCATTATCAGCGGTTATCTGCAAACAAGAAACAAATGTCAGCAGAATCAAGCCTTCAATCAACCCCGTGTCATGATAACCACGTTTCCAGGGTGTCCTATCTTCGTCCTCCCCTGGTAACTAGGTTGGTATGATGAAAGAGTATTTAGTATTTAGAGTATTTGTTGCATTTTATTTGAGCTGGCTCTGTTGCTGGTTTCATTTAGAACTGCTACACCGAGCTCCAATAAGAACGAAACAGCTGTCCACGTTTGCAACCCTGTCTTGTCGGTTTCTGTTGAGTTGTTGTCTCGAAAAGTCAACTTTTTCACGTAGTATCAGCCTTGCAGTTATTTACTTGTATTTAGTATTATCCACCACGGTTTGTTCTAAAAATAGCTTAATCGCGGAAAGCATAGCACGTGCTCTAATGCCCAGATGACATGTAGACTTCTGGAATTATTTGCTCCTAATAAAACTTATTATTATGAGGCAAGGAAAATCCGAGCGTTCTGATTGGTTCTTTCTTGGTCGGGATTTTGCCATACGGACCGTTTCCCTTGGTCCGTACTGCCACGACCTCGGGCCAATATTCCCCAGTACGGCCCTCGCGCTCGGTTAGTAAGAGGTTATTAATAAAATAGACTGAACTCAGGCATGGCAAAGTCCCTTCAAACATCAAAGGCGGTAAAATGTGCTACCTTACTAATACCCGATTCACACCAAAGCTTAAACACGTTTAAAAGCTGTTTAGTTAAACACGGTTCAAAATTGTTTTGTTTATAAAAGTTACTAACTGATGTTTGTTGACTTCAAATTTGGCACAATGAAAGAACACATTAAAACTTACTTGAATCCTATGTAAAATTCAGTCTTTCAGTCTTCTGTTGCTTATTTTTATTTTGCCTAGCCTGGATAACTAAACAAGTTTTGTTGGTGTGAATGGGGTATAAGTAAATAGAGACCTTTAGCACCACGTTTTTTTTTCCACGATATGGCAAACCACAAACCGCAGTCCGAGATTAGATGTTTGCCGTTTGAAGCTTACGTTTTAAACCACGACCAGGTCTTTTATTTATTAATTTTATAGTTTATTTAAGGGCCTTTTTCCTTCTACTTACAATTTTTCCAATTCCTTTAAAAGTGTCGCCACTGTATGCAGTGGCCATGATTCCAGGGCACTCTTCTGCATAGCTGGGATTGGAGCCATCTGAGTTCACGCCGTTGATAGCAATGGTATAAATACTGTTGACATACCCGTTATACGCACAGCTGTCCCCTGTTATACCGCCATTTCCAGCTGCAAAGGTGTAGATGGCGCCCAGGCCACCACGACCCTGGAATAACACAGAGCATGCATGACAGATCAATGTTTTTCATCACGTTTTTCGTCACGTTTTTCATGACGTTTTTCGTCACGTTTTTCATCGCATTTTTCGTATTTCCTATATAATGAACTTGAGACGTCAGGAGCACAGTACGTGGTCGTTTTCTCCAAGAGCTTTTACCGACTTTTGATGCTTGCGATAAAACTGAGATGTCTTACTTCTTTCGTCCACAAACATGACAAAAGAAACACACCCCACCGGGAGCGGGGGTATTGGTTGTTTAGCTTGCCCTGTACTTGTACCACCGTCCTATAGATGTGCAATAATGCATTTTAAAAACAATCGTCTGACAACCATGCATTTTATAGACTGCGAGCAGTGTCTATTTTGATCCAAAATCCGTAACGAAAGCGAAACTTTGCAAGCACTATTTTCGAGTGGCGAGTGGCAAATCCACGAGCCACGAGTTGCGTGGGTGCCAGATGGGGCACGCATCTCGTGGCTCGCGGATTTGCCACTCGCCCCTCGAAAATACATGTAGCGCTTGCAAATTTTCGTTTTCGTTACAGATTTTAAAGCGAAATAGAGACTGCTCACAGTCTATGCATTTTACAACATTGAAAACCATGAATCAGTTTACTTTACAGTTGCTGTTTAATACAGAAAAAAACATGAACTATTGTGAAATGGGAAAAAAGCCTCACATGGCCCCACTGTTGGTAATACAACGTTTCCTGTGGAGACAAGACTGTTCGGAATTTTTGTTTCTTTTCCAAATTACGAAAATCGTGACATCAAGTTGAGAAATTTACACAAAATACCTTTTTTATGCCAAACTCTAGAGCGTCAGTGGTTAGAGGGCCAGGCCCGTCTACCTGCCAAGCCATGTCCCCAGGCCCCCAGCTGTTGGAGTAGATATCAATACTTTCTATTCCATGAATTAATGCTTTGGACTCTGTTGCATCAGTTGACTTGATATCATCATCAAAAAGACGAATACCTGAGACAAGAAAAGTTGCATCAGATTGACAATTAATAATAACTGGTAACAATTATTAATTACTACCGGTAATATAATCAAACCCATTGGCTCCCGTGCCGGCCAAAACCGGCCATGACGAACATTGGCTTCTGACGTCATCATCTTTTACCGAAGAAGGCATCGCTTACTGCAGGAGGAAAAGATCTTTCCAATGATACCCAGATCAGAGTGACAGAGTTAATTGAGCATGAAATACACACGGAAACGCTTAGAAATTTGAGTGAGAAACTCGGAGGAAAAATTGCCTCAACTACCCTTGGCTACTCCATGGCAAGAATTTCCTGTTTGCCATCATGGTTTCTCAGGCATTTTTGGGCTGAAGGCAAACCCAGTAGAAGGCCAACAACTGCAACAGAACGATAAGAAAAGGGAAAAAAGGACAAGGGAAAAAATGGAAAAAACAAAAAGCCTAAAGACCTAGGACACTTTTTAACCCATTTGTGCTCGGCGCATACCCGAGCACAAATGTCATTCATTCATTCATTTTGCAAACGACATTTTGAGTATGCGGGGGCAGATTTAGCTCACTGCAGAGTCACTGCAACTGACCAAAAGTGTCACAAATATCCAACAAAAGCGCTTTGTCCAAAAATCTCTGGGAGTCAATGGATTAAACACATTACCAAATTTTTCAAAAGGTGAGTCCTTTCGCCATAAATTTGGGCAATCTACCTAAAGCAAGCTCGAAAACGTGAAAAATGTAGCAAAAGGTTGATTTTGGGTTTTCTTGTTAATATTTTATAATGATTACTGTGAAACTATGAAAACCGTGAACACCAGAAATATTTATGGAATGTTATTTGTGTTACAAGGAAAAGACCAATCATGTGTGAGAAAGTCAAACTGCAAACAGAGTTTGTGGTTTACACAATCAACATTTCTGAAAAATTTCAGGTGTTCACAATTCTCTTTGTCACACAGTACTAATTATTACTACTAATACTATTAATCAGTATTACTAATTATTACAATATCTATCAATTATACTAATTAATTAACAACCAAAAAATAAATCAATACCCAACGATAACTGTTACATTTTTCACTTCAGAAAACAAGAGGTCCACAAAAAACGAGGTTTAAAGGCCATTTCCAGTCTGTACTGCACAATCTCTACCTGCAATGTTTATCACGCCTCACACAATGAAATGTAAACAAACCAAAATGAAAATTACGGCTAAAAACTTACCTTTTTCTTCATTATTAACATCCGATATCCTTGCAAAACAATAATAAAGAGTAGACGAACCTCAGCAATATTCCAAACCAACGTTTCAGCTCATTGTGAACTCCCAAACAAAATGACCTGTAATGGCAGACTCAAAAACTTCATGTACGCAGTTACCGAAGTGTATCGTATCAACGAATTCAAAACAGAAATGTAAACAAATCCCGACACTGTGCAGTACGTACTGGAAATGGCCTTTAACATTGAAGTGTTAACCTGCATTTATTTTAACAACTTACCTGCAATTTTAGCATTGAATGCCAGCCCCACACCACATAAACCATTATTGGCTAAACCTGCTATCACACCAGCACACATGTTGCCATGTCTAGGTGTCGACATCAACATTTCAAGTTAGTAACATATTAAAGACAGAGTTATCAGGGAGCTTAAAAGGGGGTGGGGTCTTATAAATAAACTTAAAAACCACTTGGGCCAAGGTTGTAAAAAAATATTTCAGGTGTGTTTTTTTAATAATTAATGTTAATTATACATGCATTATTATTTTTTTATTAGGTTGAAAAACAGCAGAGTGATAACAATTCTCAAAAAAGACACAAAAGTTTTAAGTTTGCAAAATTGAAGATGACATGAGCAGCATGTTGAAAAAATGATGTTTTGCAAACTTAAAACTATTGTCTTTTTTTGGGAAAATTAAAAATTGGACTTATTAAAAAGGTCTAGTATAGGCTAACATAATTATTTAAACAGTGCAGGTCGTTAACAGTAGAAAACTGGCAATAGCTGAGAAAACAGTGTGGAATGTAAATGATAATATCAAATGAGAGCAGGCATGCGCAGAAATGAAATCATTACTAATGAATGCAGAATGCAGTTAAGCGACGAGAAAAACTAATTAAAAACAATATGAACAACCAGTCAGAATTACCCAGATACTCGTTTGCCAAGGGGAACTGGCCCTTCATCCACATAATCATAACTTGTTGTAGAATTCTGAAGAAGAATTAAGCAATAAATAATACAAAGAATAATATTATTGATATTAAATGGAAATTAATTTGAAATTACATTTTGATGTGCCAGTCAACAAAAGCAGGTTTTGTATTTTACTGCACTTTTCAATAACATGCGAGCTCTGAAGTTCAAAACCTAACCAACGATTATGTTTTTCTCTGCTGTCAATCATAATTATGGTGACAGTCAATGAACCTTGAAAATCAGAAACAAACAAAATGGATCAAAGTCTACAAATTACAACTGACAGATGTGACCTTTTGACCTTGTCACAGTAAACTTCTCTTTTCTTCTCTTTCGAATTACGGTTGACGATTGACAGCAATGAAAAATGTCACTGTCGACATGAGCAGAGTTTGCGTGTTATTGAAAGGTGCTATAAATAACCATGACACAAAAACCATTATTGTAAAATTGGGAAAAATGATAATCCAAAATTTTACTGTACATAGTTGATATACAGTTCAGGATGACTTCCATCTACTCCATCATCAACTACTGCCACGAGAATCCCTTTTCCTGTGTAATTTTCCCACGCAGAAATGATATTAAATGTCGGCTCATTAGATTCATCAGGCGGTCTCTCCTAAGAAATGACAATAAATCAAGATTACTTTAATGACAATAAAATATTCAGAAATGTAAAGAAAATGTGCAGTTCTAGAAAATATCTCATGGGACATCATTGGGAGGGGTAGGGGGTGTTGTCTCAAAAAGACAAAAACTTTTAAAAAGAAAATATGGAACTTAGTGGAAATTTGCAGAGGGGCCTTGGATATTTTAACAACAGTACAATTTTGTAGTGCAGGAGCATACTGACCTCTAACTATGGTGCATTGCAACCTGTAATTATTAATTTATAATTTATTTAAAACTTTTTTGTAGATACTTGGCTTCCAACAAGTCAATAAACTTGGAACTTGAAACTGTCACTGAAGTTGACCCCCCCCCTCCTGTCTGTCCCCCTTAAATGCCAGTACTAAGGAACTATGGAAACTACGGTAAATGAAAAACAGGCTATGATGTGATTTGGTGGGATTAAATGGGATAAAATCAACAACAAAACAAAGACATGAAGAATGACATACAATGTACCACTGATACTTAAACATAGGGTCTTCAGGTGCTAATGAGAACAATAGGCCATTTTACAGTTCTGTACTTAGTTACCAAGCCTTTGGGTGGAATTGAGGCTGAAGGTGACCTTGCACAGATACAAACCCTCTTTCTTTTCATATGTAAATCGTTTTGTTGTTATGCTAAATAGTTTCTGGTCTCTATCATGACAAGGTCAACCTGAGCCTCGCTTTCATACAGAGGCCTGGTTACATTTCACAGAACTGTAAAATGGACTATTGATACTTTTTCTCCTTTTGATGCATAAACCATTCAACCTAAAAAGAATAAAACATATATTAATTTACCACAAATGCATGCAATCCATGTAACTTATTCATAATATCCAAGAACGAATTGAATATAGGTGGCACACTCAGGTTGCGATTGATAGGCCTGACATTCCAGTGCTAGATGGGGTTGTCGTTATTATTTTTATTTTCCAGGGCACGATTCTTGCATTTTCCTCTCTCCACCCAGAATAATAATTAGACACAATAAATTATTATAATACATATTTAGAATATAACCCTCTTTGCTCGCCATGGAATCTTAGCAGGCTTTATTTTTAACCCTTTACCCCCAAGGCAAATGATCATTTTACGTAAATTAAAAAATATAAACTGGATATCCATGTATCGTACACCATTTGAAAGGTGTTGATACGTAAAATCCATAAAACTATTAAACAAAGTTTTAGAAAGTTACAGTTTTAAAAGAAATTAGTTTAATCGTCAAAAATGAAAAGATTAAAATGTTGTTTATCTCCGTCTATAGTAGGTATACCCCTGAACTATATCTTATTTTTCAGCTCTCAGTGAAGTGGTTCATTTCAGTTATGTTGCATGTCACAAATGTACATGTATCAGGCAAAAACATTTCAAAAGTTCTAAGGGTGGTCAATCAAGTTTCAAATATGGGGGAGGTGCAATTTTATGCCTTTAAAATGCAGATCATTCTATCCAAGACAATTTTTGTGCCAAAAATTCAAATTGATTGGACAAATATTGACCAAGTTATGACCTTATGTGCCAATTGGTTACTATAGAAACCCAATATCCCGGCTGTACAGCTTATGTTGCAGCTTACACGTATGTTGAGTTAGGAATTGAAAATAATGGCGGCGACAATCTTTTAAAGTTTTCTTTATATTTCCTTTATTATGGCTGCTAAAACAAATATTAATGAAAAAAGTTCAGGTGACTGGGAAGACAAAAACGTGGACGAGCTATTTGAGAAGCAAGTGCCAGAAATACGAACAAGGAGGCCACCCGCGCATGTAAATTTGGTGATTTATTTTTATTTATTAATGATATATTCTAAACCAGATAGAAGATGGGTTTCCCAATGTCCTGTAAGAAAATAATGCCCTTTTGAGGTTTAGAAAAGCAGCTGAATGCCCTCGCCTAACAGCTTGGGCATCAACTATCAGCTTTTCTAGACCTCAAGCAGGCATTATTTTCTTATAGAAAATGGATACCCATCTTCTAGTAGGTAAATAAAGCCTGGACAAATGCTGAGAGAGGGGGCAGAGGGTAAGAAACATTTTAAAAATGTTGATCGTTCGTTTAATGATCATTGGTCACTGACTTGTGAGCACCTGTGAATTGTCTTGAAATGAGTAGCACCGGTCCAAAGAGAAATAAATTTTGTCCTAGCCACATGGTTAATAAAACTTTACGATTTTTGTAATTTGTGATTGTTCTTTCATTGTTTTTTTTTACAGTATGTGTTAAATTAAATTGAAAAAATTATGATCTCTTAAGCCTGGTTCAATTCACACTCTGGGGAAAAATTGTCTTAACCACCCATAACAAGAATTTGCTGTTTGGATGATGCTTTCTCTGGAATTTTTGGACTGAATGCAAGCCCAGTAGAAGGCCAACACCTGGAGTAACATATTAAGAAAAGCAGAAAAAGGAAAAGTGAAAAAAATGAAAAGCCTAAAGATGTAGACCTGTCATTTTTTTATGCATACCCAAGTAAAAATGTCATAAAGCATGGCACTCATGGAATGGCAGCCATGTTTTCATGTTACAAAGGAAGTTTTGAGCATTTAGGAGCAGAGTTAGCTCACAACTGACCATAAAAACCTTACCTTTGACTCTACATCCAGTATTCTGTCAATTGCAGATGCTAACTGAGTCTTTTCTGACCTTTTCTTTAGTTCAGGTTTTTTAAAGACATAATAGTCCTCAAAGAGCTGAAAGCAAATTCAAGCTTAAGTTTCACTTGATGCTGTCTTAAAATTATGTAAAACTGTGTACAATGTAAATTCATAATGCACCTATCACTGTTAAGCCTGAGGGAGGGGGGTCGGGCATGGGGTGGGGATTTTGACATTTGCTGAAAAGAAAAGTCAAATTCCCCACCCCTGGACAACATAATTGGTCAAAAGTATCAAAATCTTCCACTTCTCCACTATTAAAAATGGAGGCCATGTCGAAATTCCCTATCAAAATCCCCACCTTGGGGACAAACTTCACAGTCAAAGTCGCATGGGCAGCCCGACCCCCCCTCCCTTGGGCTTTACATTGATAGGTGCATAAGAGTTACATGAAACATATTTTGATCATTACACAGCATATTTTAACAAGATTAACACATCAAGTAGTTATTACAACTAAGACTATTTCAGCTTCCTGACAAGCTAAGTGAAAGGAGTCATTTTGGGGATGAGGATAGCTGTGTATCACTACATGTATAAAGACTTTTTTGTTTTCTTTCGAATTCCATGCCTCTAAAATAAGAGGTTTGATATTTTATGTTACTTTATGTGCTCAACAACTAGACGGCAGTGGAAACGTGCTGGAATATCCATGCGTTTCTTTTTTTTAAAAAAAAATAGAAAAACTGCAATAGGGAACTCAGTACTTAAAACCAATTGAAATTCTGCATCACAAAACGATACGCACCGCCAAGACTGTGGGACATTAATAACCTTTCTAACAAAGAGATAAAGCAGGTAACTATATAATACGTAAGTGTTGGTCCCTCAGATCACGGAATAAAGGAAGTATTAAATTGACCAGCGTGGTGGTATTTCAAAACTTACGTATCCGTCGTAAGAGAAGCCGTATTTCAGGGCTAGCTCTTCTGCTTCTTGTTGACCACCACGAATTTTCACGGCCCAGGCATCGGTGTAAATCTCTTTGGCAAAAATTCCATTACCAGTAAAGAATATTATCAACAGAACAGTACAAGAAAACACAGCCATCATATTAAACTTCCGCCATATCCCTTGCAGTCAATGTTTACAACTTTGTGCTGGCTGAGTGACCTGGCTATCCGACCAACCGCTGGCCGAGGAGCCCGTTGACTCTGGGAACGAGATTGGCCCCAGGGCCAATGAGATCCTGGTAACGAGGAAGTATTGTTCGATGGTCGACCCTGTGCAATCTTCAAAGCTATATACAGAGGAAAATGAAGAGTACTAGACTGAGAGCACTTTCGCGTATATTGTTTGAGAATCAACAAAAAGGGCGAGAACGAAAAATAGCTGAAAAGAACTGGCGATAGATAGCTGTTTTGTCCGCTTCAGCAAGAATTAGAAAGAACGTGACTTGAATAATTTAAGGTGGCCGAACACAGTTTTCGCGCGCGCTCTGCAGTCGTTGGTGCTGATGCGAGGCAGCGGGCGCACAAGGATAACTCAACGACAAATATGCAGCCGAAAGAGTGATGAGTTTTTGTTCCAAGACAGTTTCACATGAGGCATTTTTTTTTCTTAAAATGATAGTATGTTGTAAACTTAAGTCTTGTTAGAATGGTGTGTCAGAAAAAGTCAAATTTGGCAGGTTTTTCAGTGTTACCGTGAATATCGTCAGAACCGTCAGAACCCAGTTAAATGCAGCGCATGCGTAGTTAGTCAAAAAATTGAGATTGAACTCTTAGGTCCAGTCTTTCCGAAATACGCTTATTTCTCGAAAACCACTCGTTAGAATTTCACCAAATTTGGCAGGAAAATACTTCAGGAAACAAGAAAGAAAGTTGTTGCAAACGTTTTGAAATTTGACAGAGGAAATTGTAAATAATAGAGTTATCTTTCAAGGACGGATAGCTAAAAATCGGTATGTTAAACTTACTTTAGAATAGTGTCCACATGTGGGTATTGTGACAGGTTTGTTTGAAGCAAATGATAGAGAAAACCTAACGACTGAATTTTCTGCAAATATACAAAACCCGATTTTAAATTGATGTTTATATCCAGTCACGTTACCATGGCAACAGCGCACACGTCAGCGTAACTATCAGAATTCGAAAGTCTATCCTTTGGGGAACTAGAGTTCAACGGTTTTAGAATAAAAGGCAAATGCAACACAGGTTTCATAAACTGTGTTCGGCCACCTCAACTTGCAAAAAAATTTCGGACTTTAATTTTCGGACACTTTTTCCCTCATTTCGGACAATTTTCGGACAAAAATTTCGGACACTGCGCTGAAACATGCCAAAAGTAAATTTAGGACTAAAAACATGAATTAAACTGAAATAAGATCTGTGAAAATGATAGTTCTACTGTACCTTCAAGGTTTTACAGCCGGATACACCAACGAGAAAATAACACAAACTGGATCAAGCTTATGCCTCAAGCAGTCTAACTATAGAGTTCGGCCCAGAAAGGGAACTAAGGGCTTTGAAGCTCAATGTGACCGATATAGACCGATTTAATAACGTCGGTTGTGACAAGAATATGTTTTTGCTTGAGACATATGTGATCTCACCTGTTCCAGGCGTTCTGTTAGTGGGGTACGACGGAAGGAAAATGGTGAGCGAGAAACAGAAGGAGGGGAGAATGGAGCAAGTGGCACTGGGGTCACATCAGCCGTTTTGAAATCCCTCTGTCGTTAGTTAGTTTAAAATGAAAGATATGACTGGCCTCCCTTTGTCAGCCTTTGTTAGAAATCATGTGTCCGGCAGAGCAGCTTATTCGGAAATCGGGCATTGTCTATGGATATCTCTCACAAACAACAGATACGGCAGTGCTGGAGCTAGCCCGGTTAGTTATAGTTGACAGCTTTGTTTAAAGCAGGCCCGCGAACCTGCTTTCAGCAGAACTCTCAGGAAAGAGGGTGCCAGAGAACAAATCGTCATATAAGCTTTGCAGGGAACCTCTTGCCTAGTTTGATGACGTCCTGTCAACGCTTTCTGTGGTCAGTTATCCTGAATAGCAAAATTTTTTGTTATTATTTGACACTTGTTTAACGTTGCGTCTCATACATGCAAGTCATTAAAAATCTGAAAAAATCAACATCTTTACTAGTTCTCTCAGTATTAATTTTAATAAAACGCAAAACCATGATCTTGAAACTTTATTTCAGATTATAATATAGATAGGATTCTGCGCGCGCTCTGATTGGTCAAAAACCCATGTTTTATCAGAGCTCCGACGAAGGGCTAACGCTCGAAACGTCAGCTCTTGAATTTCTTTACGGTGGCCAATTGACATTATCAACCCAGTTGATAAAACCAAATTATATAGAAAAAGCGTGTTTCATTGTTTTTCGCCGGCTTTCCGCTAGTGAATATTCGCAAGAGATAGCGGAGAACATTTTCTACGAAGAAATTCTCGGCAAAATTCTGAATCAAGCTGTAGAGTTTGTCAACTGAGGAAGCTTCTAAGTTCGAGAGGAAAGTAGGAGTGAAATTAAATTACTTCAGTTTATCGATCGTGCGTGTTTTGTTGTTTTTACTCGCGGCGTATAAAATCTATATCAGAAAGTAAATAAAGAAGCCTAAGCCATGTGTTACTGATACTGTCATAAAACACTCCGGACATTTGAGAACACTCGAGAAATGTAGAAAACACTCACCTTTGGCTCGTGTTTTCTACTTTTCCCTCGTGTTCCCAAGTGCCCATCGTGTTTTTTTGACAGTGTAACACATGGTTCAGGCTTCTTTATTTGTTAACGAAACTATCCTGTTGAAGAACTGAACCAGTTAAATCCCGGCCGATAGTGTGTTAGAACTCCTGAATACAGATTAACTGGTCAATCATGATTTGGTCATCTGGCTGATCACTCAAGTTATGGGAACACCATTTTGGGTTTTTAAAATTTTTGCCCCACCTTTCTCATTTGTTCAGTTTGGACAAAGTGTTACTTCAACTATACAGATAAATTGCATTCCTAAGCCAATCAGGATCGCAGCTACCACGTGTATGATATGCGCACGTACCGTATTTACTCGATTAAGCACCGCGATGCTTATTTAATTTTTCGAAACATTTTGATTGTACAATTTAATTTACTTCACCGGTATTTTTTCCTGGCTTACCTTAACAGCCTTGTCAATACTTTTCTGCAGGTTATTTTCAACAACTCTTCACTCTGTGTCAATGTCCTGGCTGTTGCTCAAAGACCACTGCTGGCTTAGAACCGCATTGCAGTGATCACAGTATTTTTATCATCTTATGGAACCATTCGAATAAGCGCCGCACCGGAGCTGCGGTGCTTATTCGGGGACGGCACTTATTCGCGTAAATAAAGTATGCACCTTATCACCCCCGTAAACTCTGTACATCATAAAATATATTAACTGGGTCAAATAATTAACCCCCTTTGCACGCTGCACTTTGTTTAATGTTTTTGATTTGTTTGTCATTTGTGCCGTCGACTTTTTTTTCATTCCAGTCAGATTACATTTTGCGAAAAAATATTCAAACACGGATGAAGAAACAAATAATTCCCTCGGATTCGACATTATTTTGTTTAAATCTTCGGTAAAACCTGTTACTAGGAGTGGAGTTTGAAAACTGTATGCAGACGTCGAAGAATTTGCCAACCGACTAAAAACAAAGGAACGGTGTATAAAACAAATTTGGATTGCAAGACTTTTGTCAAGTTCCTGATTCTCCATGACTTGCCACCACCAGGACAACTTATTTTTGCTGTATTCTGTTAGCCTGCGTGCAGCCGTCTCCTATTTCCTAAAGCGGAAAAGTGACGTCTGCGAAACGGCGTCGCTAATCGTGTTCCAGTATCCTGCTGTTCGAGATTAAATTTAGCATAAATTATAGCTTTAATTCAAGAATTTCGCTCAATCAAATAGAATCAATTTAGAGAGCTTAAGCAATAGTAGCCTGCGTGCAGCCGTCTATGCACGCAGGCTATATTCTGTGGGCTATCCGAAAAACAGACGGAGGAACATTAAAAGGCTCATAGTCCTGCGATAAGCTTTTCATATATCCACACACTGTTTTCTCGTAGCATACTGTGAATATAAGCACTCGTGACTTGATTTTTCTTTGTATACACACTCACCTAACGGCTCGTGTGTATACTGAAAAGTCAAGGCACTCGTGGGATATTTCCACGGTATGCCATTTGAAGCCATTGCATAACTATTATATATTTATTGGCGAAAAGCTAAGCTAGTTTGACAGTTATTCTCACAGCGTTGCTGCGATTTTATGATCTTTAATACAAACTGAACGCAAATATTAACATCCCTATTCGGTTCTGCTTAAAACAAACTTCACGATTACGTTTTCTGCTGCCATAAGGCATCACGAAATCGACAACAAAATGAAATTTTCCCAGAACATATGTTTGGTCTTACATTTGGCGCCCATAGCTGACGAATCAAGTGACATGCATCCTACGCTGGTAAACGTTCATGCAATTTAACGGCATAGGGAGATTGAAAACCCTCTTGGAAGCAAAACATGAGCGACAAGAGGATGTCCAAGCCCCACTCTCGCCCGATTGGGCTCTGAGTTAATAGCCCATGAGGCCGAAGGCCGAATAGGCTATTGACTCAGAGGCCATGAGGGCGAGAGGAATAATTGTTTTAGTTAATTCCAACTAGAAAGTATATATTTATCTAATAATGAGCTCAAATACTCGTCCGAAACTTCAGCAAAACGCAATTCAGCCGCCATTGTTTTGGTTTTCAAAGCCGGCGCTTTCGCTACTAGTGAGCTATAACATATAACCTGGTAGTAGCTCAACCAATCAGAACGCAGCATTGATAATAGACCACTAGTTGGATTTTACTAAATTCCTATAAACGCAAATTATTTTCAACAGTGTAAGAATATGTAAACCTAAATAATGCAACAAAAGTATCTTATGCTGGCAACATACTGTACTGTTCATTAATATTCTAAGAACCCAGAATTTTATTTATAACACCTTCTTGTTGTAGTTATGCCATGCAAGTAAGTAAAAATAAAACGAAAGGAAAGAGTTAGTGAAACTAAGAATTGGTAATCACAAACTGATGATAGAAACTGGCAGATATCAGTGTCGGATCTCCCTCCCCCCCCCCCCCCCCCCGGTAAATTTTTGTGAACTTTGGCAAAACTATAAGTTTATATAGTCATGCAAATAACGCTGTTGCTGTTGTTGATGTTTAAAAAATTGTAACGGTTTCTGATATTGTACTTCTTTAATTACGTCTTTTAAAGCGTCTCTAATTGTGTGACCGTCTACGGCTTGAAAGGCTCAAGACTCTAAATTCTGTCCACGATTCCTTCAGGTGGTTTCATAGAAGACTTCCACTTCATCAGGTTGAAAGTTGTAACTACCCGCCAGGAATGACTGGGTGAAGGAGGATCTATAGCTGTGCCCAGCTGGCGGGCTGTAGGTGCATCCAAGGTTTGAGTAAGAGTTGGTGTTTGATGAGGCTTGATCAGCAATGTGAATATCGTGTCCTGCTCCGAATGTTGGCCCAGAGGAAGAGCATCTGTAGATGGAATGACTTCTGCGATAACTGTACTTTCCTGTTTGATCTAGTTTTACTGGTTGCCAGCCAGGATTGTTGACCAAAGAGAATAGAAAGGCTGATGAATCGTAGCGATATCCACAGCTCGAACCTAATTATGAATACACAGGGTAAAATTTAATGTTAAACATTTGTAATGCTTCATACATCATGGACTCGCTGCTTTTCAGTGGTACAGGATGAGTGCATTACAAGGTTTATTTGATTGGTTGATAACATTTCATTTGAATTCCTAGACTTTTAATATCACAGTTAAACTCGGGGACTACTTGAACCATGTTTGGGTATAGGGGTGCCGCTGGAGTTTTTAAACCCTGACCCGTTTTAAAGGACAAAAATAACTTCAGACACCTTCCCTGTTTTGGATAAAGGAAAACGTTTTACTATAGCGCTAAATATCTAGTCCTGAAAATAATCGCATGTTGACTGATGACCGGCTAAATAAATGCTGATGAACGCTTCTGATTTCGGATATGCTTAAGATTCGATGAAGGTCTTGAAGCCTTACCCTGTCTAGGACGACTCCAGAACCTGTTTTGGACAGACTCGCTTGAAATTATTACCCTGTTCAGGACTGAGGGGTAAAAATACGCACCCTATCCAGCAGCTCGCCCCCGTATAGCCCCCACCCACCCACTCCATGTAAAAAGATTGTCTGATTTCTTCAAGATATGATTAAATGGTTACTGAAACTCGATTTGTGAAGTATATATGAAATAATTCATATTTGAATTGCGGATGTAGATGAGAGATTGGAAAGAAGAAAGTTAAAAAAATCGGGGCTTCAATAGGATTCGAACCCGTGACCTCCGCGATACCGGTGCGATGAACTGAGCTATTAAGCCACACATTGGCAGCGAGGTCAATTTATTAAGTTCATATTTTCCCGTGGAGTGAAGTGATGTGAAGTATATATAAAGTAATTCATATTTGAACTGCGGATGTGAGAGTGAAGAATGATAGTAGATCAAGGGGAGAGGCCCAGGGGGCTATTGTAGGTTGTCCCACTCCTGGGTGAAAGTTTAAAAGGCCCCAGCTACTTTTCTGGGCCGACAGATCAGACATTTGTCGGTCTCAACTTATAAAGTCGGACTATAGATCACCCAAGTAAAGTCTATTGAAAAGAAAACAAAAGAAATGTCACTGACGTAAGTGTTGTAGAACAGAAATGAATCAGCCGGGTAAATGCAGCCCTCCCACCAAAGTGGGGTTTCGTTCAGGCTCAATTCAGTTTCGAGAGTCATGTACAGTTGGTTTTACTTGTTGTTGGCAGAGATTTTTGGTGCGTTCTCCGCTTTCCGCCCTTTCACAAATTTCACTCTGGATAGACAACATCCATGTAAATCAGCTAGCTTTCCAGTCTCTAATCACAGTAATTTTTCATTATTTTAATAGCACACCTAACGTGTGTTATTCCTTTCTTTGCACTTTTTCCCTTATCGAAAGGAAATGGTAATTAACAATTATTTCACGAGCGCGCGTACGTTGAATGTGAGATGGTAGATAATAGTCAACGAGGTGCGTACTATTTTCTATCTTATCAATACTTGTTTTCTTTAATTCCAATTGCTTAAATTGGAAATTCACTGCGATGATAATTTCTCAGTTTCATCTATATCCAATTTGTGTCTTCATAGCTCAGTTGGTAGAGCATCGCTCTGGTATCGCAGAGGTCACGGGTTCGAATCCCGTTGAAGCCCTGAATTGTTTCAGGCTTCTTTAATTCCAATTGCTTAAATTGGAAATTCACTGCGATAATCATTTCTCACTTTCAATACTTGTTTTGTTAAAAAAGAATTGCAATATTTAAGCAGTCCCTGTTTGTTCTCGCTGACACGTATACTTATCATATCCGTGTTTCATGGTTTATTACTTCAAACAATATATGATGGCTAAGCCATAGAAAGTCTTGAATTGCATTATCCAATGATCCCGTTCAGTAATGTTACTTACTAGTCCATGACAAACTGGTATATCCTCCAAATATGTATCGTCCTACTCGGACAATTGTGACGGACGGGCCTTTGCCATCACAGTATGAATGGAACGTTCCGGCTGACCAGCTGTCAACAGTTGCTCGATAGCAGCGATTCCAGTACGAAGATTTGCTTTGAGCGACAGGTTTTAACCAGTTACTTAAAGTACTCAAGTAATTGTCATCATTTGCTAGGATTGCTGAGTGTCTTAAACCTGAATAAAACAAATTAACACAGCAACATGCATTCAGTGTATTACCTTAATACAATACAATACAAACTTTATTGACACTCCCTAAGAGGGCTTTTCAGTGACAATTAATAATTACAATAATAAAAATGTTTAATATATAAAGCTAAAAATAATTACGAAAGTTACAACTAAGAAACTTTAAGAAAGTACGATAAAATGGATGAGATAAAGAGAGATTAAAAACTAGGACCGAGGAGAAAAAAAAGCAGAAAATAATTTGGCCCTAAGTTTACGCTTAAAATTAGAAGAGGAATTGCAAAGTTTAAGATCATTGTCTAAACTGTTCCACAGGCTGACAGTACGATAATAAAAAGTTCTTTGTCCAGATTTAGTTTTGTATAATGGTATGTGCAACAGTTGGGAGCTTCTGGTCGTGCGACCGCTAACATTACCGCGCGTTAGAAACTTCGAAGAAAGGTAAGTAGGAGCGGATCCAGTCATACATTTAAAAGCAAGCACGGCGTCACGGAAGTATAACTGAGATTTAATAGGTAGCCAATGCAGTTCTTTCAGAAGCGGAGTAACGTGGTCAAATTTTCTGGATCCACAAATAATCCGGGCTGCAAAGTTCTGGATCGCTTGGAGCTTGAGGAGGCTAGTGTCAGCAGCATTGGACCAGACGGAGGAGCAATAAAACAACTTACTAAATACTAAAGTGTTAATTATAGTAATTAAAGACGATCTGTCAAATACGTGCTTAACACGATTAATCTGGGCCAAACTTGAGAAACAGGTGGAAACAGTTTTAACAATGTGCTCGTGGAAAGTTAGGTTCGAATCAAAGATCACACCTAGGTCTTTAACGACGTGCTCCGTTGTCAGCTCTTTTCCTAAGAGGGAGAGACGGATATCGGGCAGGTTTAGTAGCCTTTGTCGACTTCCGTAAACAATGAGTTTGGTTTTATCAGGATTCAAAAGAAGACGATTATTGAAGCACCAGTTTCAAATATGTAAAAGATCAGCGTTTAAATCGGTGACAGATTTAGCCCAGTCTTGAACTGGGAAAGAAATGTAAAGTTTTGTGTCGTCAACGTAACTTTCAGTAAAACAGGAAAGGGGGGCGAGTGGTAAGTCGTTTACATAAATACTGAACAACATGGGTCCAAGAATGCTTCCTTGAGGCACGCCTGATACAACAGGTAGAGGATCAGACAACTCAGAATTTATGCGCACAACTTGTCGGCGGTCGGAGATATTTACAAATTTAACACAGAAGAGAATAAAAAATAACTTGAAATCAAAGTTTTGTTTAGGAGCTAAAAGTGACCACTACGCGCTGATGTCACAAGACAGTAAAATCAACTTTTAACACACATGCATCAGCTGGATAGAGGGCCTTGCTGTGCTGCATCGATCAGGCGGCTTTTGAACCATAAACCACGCGCATGTACCAGACATCAACATGTCGTTAACACTATGATTTGGGAAAGCTGTCACAGAGGCGCCTTCCTGCGCCACCAATGCAAGAAATAGGAACAATGTACGACAAAAATTGGTGTATACTAAACTTGCCGTCCCGGGAGGGTGGGGAGGGGGTACTCCCCTGCATTTTGGATAGGTGTGTGCCGCGAAGGTTCATAAACCCTGCGAACCTATTTACGGATAAAGAAAACGGAATTTGATACCCTATCTAAGGACCAAACGCGCAAAAATGACACCTTTTCAAGGAAAAACAAAAACTAAGAAAGCTGAAAACTTTGGCAGACCGTTTCTTTTTCGTTTAACGCGTTTTTTTTTTACACTGCAAATTGCAAAATAGCCAAATAATACAATTTAGGTACCCTATCTAAGGATCACACCGTGAAGAATGCCAACAGAGGCAAAAATGATACCCTATTAAGGAACGAGAACCTCGAAAAACCATACCCTATCCCGAGGCACAGCTATATAGCCTATATATGGGAGTATGTACCCCCATCCCCGGGCTTGTCGTGTAAGTCTATCAAAGCCGCATTGTCAGTTGATTCCCTGGAGATTTCAGAGTCCGCGACGCGTTGGTGTTTGCTGTGAATTCACACAAGCATTTCAACAATATTCCACAATTGCATGTCTTCAGTTATCGTTAAGTACATCACCTTGTCGCACTCATGTTTAATTAAACGTTATGGAACAATGGATCAGAAAAAAAGAGTAACTGTCGAAGAACAGATGGATTTCAGAGTAGCTAGAGTACAGAGTAGATAATGTTTCCCGTTAATTAGGAGAAAGGGTTTTTGCTACTTTCTTCAACTAAGTAACATTTAACTGTATTTACTACTGATCATGAATCTCACCTGCGTATTTATAGTAACAATCAAAGCCATCTCCAACGTATCCATGGTTACAAGTACACGTGTATGAACCACGCTCGTTAACGCAAGTGGCGAAAAGGTGACAGTAATTCTTGTTTCTCTGGCATTCGTTAAGGTCTGGTGGTAGACAAGGTGGAAATCCAATAATGTAAACAATTCTGATGTAAATTTTTTTTTCACAAGTGCTGGCTTGCAAATTAAATATGTGAACCAATTTAATATATTTCTTACGAATCAAATGAAACATAGGTTAGGCATTAAAACTGGTCACGAAAAAAAAAGACATGCTACGAAATAAACGTTCATCTGTCACTTTTGCTTTGGTGACTTATGAACACTTGCGGTTATCGTTTATTTAGAAATGAGAAGCCCCCGTCAGCCCGTGCAATCAGCGATTCAAAAATGTCTTGAAAACCATTTTTAGTCAAAAATTAAACCCTTGGTAATCATTTTCAAAACTTTTCAGGCCTTAAACTTGAAGTGATTTCTTTTAGAAAACTAGAATTTCCTTCAGCAATCCACCGTGAGAAAAAAGATGGCGGCTGTACATTTTACCACAATACCATGCGAACCAATCAAATCCCACTGGACATATTTAAAGTATGATTTAACGAAAGTCGCACCATAGTATTAACGACATTGCTTTGACCGAGTTTGAATGACTTACAACTTTTCTTTGTGTTTTTATACGCTCTTTTAGGGGTTTCGCGCGCAAAGCATTATAGGTAAATGTACCAGTCGCCATCCGTTTTTCCTTGCGTTGTCCGCCTTGTTTACATTCCCGGATGACAAAGGTGGCGTAGCTTGGTAACCAAACCTTGAAATGTTATATTTTGAATGCCTAGTGCATAAGCCGAGCTTCTCGACCAATCAGAGCGTCCCAACCTTGTATTCACGTCTGGAAATTATACTAATTAACAATTAGATTATATGAGCTAGAGATTTCTATTGCGTGATAATTGACGAGGGCGCAGCCCGAGTCAACTATCACGCATAGAAATCGAGAGCGAATAATCTAATTGTTTTAGTATGAATCGAATCTACTAGTCATTCAAAACTTCACAAGTAAACTGTCTAAATCTTCTTCACGGACATTTCGAAAAGGTGAAGAAGCGGCCGCCATTTTGTTGACAACCGCACTGTTACGCTACTCGCTATCTATCACAGAATAGATAGTGGGTAGCGTAGCCAATCAGAGAACGGCATTCGTGATAGAACGCTAGTAAATTTATACTAATTAATATTACTTATCCATTAAACCCTACCTTTCTTACAAGTATATTGATGGCAGTCGTTGCATTGTACGTCGTTCCATTCATAGTTCAAATTCAAACCAAGCGCGTGAACACAATCTTGTTCTCTGAAGTTATTAGGCTGGTTCCGGGCCCAAGCTGTGAAGTTCGCCTGTCCACGATCCGCCCAAGTAAAGTCACCCTCTGTTGATCTGTCGTTCAATCCCAGCCACGTTTTATCCCCATTGTGTCTATGCTGAATATAGACATTCTCCTCGTTGCTGTTCACATCAACAAGAACGGAGTTTTCTTGTCGACATTTTGATAGCGCATTGGTCCAGTTTGTGCAGGTTTGGCTCGTGAAATAACAGAAGCCATTAAAATAACTCCATCCAGCTTCACAAATATCTGAACAAATATCAAATGTCTGTTAGCCCTATTGAAATATATGTTTGGCACACTAAGGGTATCTGTATATTAATAAATAGCTCTGAGATTTACGATTATAATGGTGCCATTTTAATTTCTCAAACCAGTTCACCTGTAACTTACTTAACAAACTAATGACTGTGCAATTTACACCCAGGGTGTACTACCTTAAATTTCGGATAGTTGTGTACCGCGAAGGCTGTTAGAACCTGATCCTGATTAAGGATGAACAAAAACGGGATTTGATACCCTAATTCAAGACTCAAACCCGAAAAATGACACCCTATTCAAGGAAAAAAACTAAGAAAGGTATGAACTGGTCAACCTTATCTGGTTCCTATAACGTTAATACTCTTAACGAATTCGCCAGTTCTTTGTTTTCCGTTTCGATTTCCATTTAAGCTCTGTAATTTTCGAGGATACAATTTACAATAGGTAGACTATCTAAGGATTACACCAGGAACAGTTCTAAATTAAAAAGCCGAGAGTCTCAAACTGAACCTTACTCTTAATCCTTAACCTTAATCCTCACGGTATCAACGAACGCTTTTCAATCAACTAATTTATTCCAAAGTTTTCACGTTACCAGGCACCAGCCAATAGCGAAGCTCCATATTTCTGTAAAAAAAACACACGACGCACAATTCCTTGATTCGCTCCGACGAAGGGCTAACGCTCGAAACGTCAGCTCTTGAATCTCTTTACGGTGGCCAATTGACATTATCAACCCAGTTGATAAAACCAAATTATATTGAACCTTACTCTATCTCGCGGCACGTACCTCCAATTTGTTAAAATAATTATTAGAAAATAAAAGAAATAAAAGGAAAGGATAGCTCCATGAAAAGGAGGTACCCCCCTCGATTTACGTTGTATTGGTCTTCCCATTATGTGTTTTTTAACAAGAAAAACAAAATCTCGGCAATTGAATGGTTTTTCCACTCCATTGTCTGGGGGGTCGAGCGCCATATACCAAGTCAATAGCAAGTCCCGATGTACGTCACAAAGAACACAACAATGGGGCCTAGCCCTTAAACAATAGTGCAAATATTGACTTGGTATATGGAGCATCACCCTTGATTTGGGTCTTCTGTTAATATATGCCATCACGATCCTTTATTTAGTATTTGCCAACCTGTAAGAACCACATAACTGACAGAAAAAGGGTCATATCTGGTCGCGTATAACTCTTTAACGCAGGCCCTAAATCCTGAGACGTTCATGTTCTGAAAATTAATTAGGTAGGTAAAGGTAAGTCTGCTGTCGGGCCTAGTGGCCCATCAGGCCGGAGCTTATCCCCGGTTTCTGAAGCATGAAGCGACAGAGAGTATTTCTACTCCCCCCTGGATGGGATGCTAGTCCATCGCAGGGTTACCCCCCAGCAGTAAATCCGCCGGTACCCATTTGTACACCTGGGTAAAGAGAGGCACTGTGAGAGTAAAGTGTCTTGCCCAAGAACACAACGCAGTGCCCCGGCCAGGACTCGAACCCGGAGTCCAGAGTCCAGCGCACTAACCATTAGGCCACTGCGCCTCCCACGAAAAAAAATTAATTAAATGCAATACAAATAAATAGAAATTTAGAAATTAGGAACAACAAATAGGTTTAGTACTCCCCAGTCCCGCACGCCTTGCATAGTGTCCAAACTCCAGACACTGCTTGGAAGTTTGGGCCGAGGAAAACAGCATTCCCGCGATTCACTTGTTTCAACAGGGGCGGATCTAAAGAAGGGGTGCAGGCGATGCGCAACCCACTCCCCCGAGAAATGTGTGTTTGTTTACGTCGCCCTTCAGTTACGTCATTTTAGTGGTGCACAATCGTGCCCCCCCCCCCCCCTCCCGTTCCGGCTACTGAAACATGTAACAAAGACATAACTGCAAGGCTGATACTACATGAAAAAGTTTGCGAGTGGGTTCAGAGTACGTAAGTTGATAACGTACGAGTCTTTTGCTGGTCATTTAGAATTGCTATACTGTGCTGAAGAATTTTAACGAGAACGAAACAGCTGTCCACGGTTGCAGCCCTGCCTTATCGGTTTCTGTCGTATTGTTGTCAACCTTTTCACGTAGTATCAGGCCTTATTAATGTTCCACGGTGGACAAAACTAACATCTTCTCTTCACAAACTGTACTGTGTTTATTCGACAACTAAGCAATCCTCGATATATGTATTGCTGAAAAGGCGATCGACTTACCTCGATCCACGTGGTAATACCGTTGTGAACTGGATCCGAGTTTCCGCTTGCTGTTGTGCTGTGATTGGCTGATATCAGGACTGATGGTGTTGTGTTATAACTTCGTGTGAACTGCACAAACTATAGAGAAAAAGAAACCTCGTTCTATAGTCGTCCACCATTCTTTATAGCTCCCAGAGGGTTCACTGCTTGATTCGATCAGATCTAAATGTTTTGATTTCTAAAAGAACATTCGCAGACTTACCTCACAGTAAGCATTGTTGTTTTCATCTGTTGGCGGGTTTGTGTTTGGAAACTTCACAGAGCCATGTTCAGTGAAGAGTGGTTTGTGAAGTCTGGAAAACGCCATCCAGTTCTACAAATAAAACGTAGAAATAGCATCATGTGATATGATTCAGTTTCCCTGTCGTGAGGTTCTATCACGGGGCTTCTGAGACCTAAATAACAGGACTACTCGATTAAAATTGCACAATCGCGTAGAAGCCGACGAGGCCGTAGGCCAAGTTGGCTTAAATCATTCCGCAAGATTGAGTAGGATAATTGTTTTATTATTCAACAAACTGTCAACGAAGCGCAATTTACAGCAAGAAAAGTGGCCGTTATGGACGGCTTTGCGCCGGACACTTCCAGCGAATTATCGTTACTTGACGTATATCGCAAGATATCTGTCAAGTGCAGGTGACGAATGACAATCGCTTCAAAACCATTTAAGGAGTCTCGAAAGGGTTTTCAACCGCGCGCGCTTTCATAGCTCTCCGTCAGCTTTGGATCCAAATTTCCATTAAAGATGCGCGCGCTACATCGGAAATTCGCTAAACCGGAAATGAAACGTGCGAAAACATTTCTTTTTATCTGGAAAATTAACTCGGTGACCTACCTTGCTTTTTTTCCATGCGATTAACAAACAATACGCTGATTCAAATAGAAAAGTTTGGGCAAAAATTATCTAGTGGAATTTCTTGCAATTTATAAAACGCCTTTTTCAATATAATTAAATTTCCACTAGATATTGGCAGGCAAGATATAGAATTAAGGTATCTTTTAAATAATGAAATAAAAATGGCAGGTCACCGACTTAGTTTTAAAGATAATTGCCAAAAACTGAAATTTTGGAAGTCTTTTGTCACTGGCGGGGTGTTTCCATGGTAACTGCTATGACGTCATAAACATTCTTAAAGTATTGCCCAACAATTGAGTTTTAAATCTATTCATACTTTGCCCGAATGATCTTAAGCACTTTTCTGTAATCCTGCATCGTTTTACAAGCACTACACTAGTGAGAAACTCTTTCGAGCCTCCTTAAGGGCAATTTGTTGAGTAATAATATACAACATACCACATCAATATCTTCGTGCTTTCCATCGAAGTTCTGCATTTCACGGAGACAAACTTTAAATGAGTCCTTGGTCACATCCTCTGCCCAGATCAGCGCCGCATCATACTCCTTACCAGTCCTTAGATGTTCTGACGTCACGAGAACAACAGGCGCCTCCTTAAACTTGTCCTGTAATGAAAAACACGCACATTTATTACATGAAGTTAGCTGCAAAAGTGGACATGTGTACGTTGTAATTCCAAAAAAGAAAAGGACGCTTTTATCACGTGTTGCAATATTAATTCTGATAAACAATGGGTCGACTTGCATGGTGTTTTCTTACGTTTGGAAACGTCACGTCTTCGCAATTTGTTCCAGACCACCACTTTTTGACGTTGATTATTCCTGTCAATACTTCTGGCGTTGCTCCTTGATACGCCATCCAATCCAAAGTCGCGAACGGATTAAAGTTGTTTCCATTCCTTCCAGCTTGCATGGCACAGACTGTAAAATTCTGTGTATTCACATTTTCTGTCCACGAGGTGATAGCGTGGTGGACTGTAACCGAGTCATTCAAGTTCATGTGATTTAGTGTTATTTGCACATGAACTTGTTTATCCGGATAAAACCGGTATGGCGGGAACACCACTGTCTTGCAGCTTGAATCAGACCATTTGGGAACTCGTAGAAGCTTCACACGGCCATGTGCAATTGGAAAGCCTGTTTAAATAGAAAAGTTTGCTTTTTACAACAAGCCTAGCCTACAACAAGCATTTTTTTAAATGGAAGACTACAAGTTAGCATAAAAAGCTGGAGTGAAAGTACTCTTCCAAAGTTCGCTATCGTGACTATTTCCAGTCAAACCTGTCATAAACAATTCCAAACTCGTTCCGCTTAACATATAGCACCGTTTCGTATTATTTATTGCAGTTTATATCTACGGCACCATGGTCATACTAAAATAATAGTGCCACTTTCGCTTCAGATGTATAGTCATAGTCGAGCAGTTTTACCTTAGTCATGCAGCAACAGACAGACAGCGAATCACAGAAAAGAATACTCAAGTTTCGAATTATATTATGTTATGTGTAAAACGCAGATCGCTGTAGGTTTTTGAGAAGTCTGCCACTGAGAATTTTATCACCAAAACGCATGACATCGAACGACACACACTTGATATTTTGTCAGCTTTTCAACAAAAATAATATATACGCACAGTTTTGGGTTCCAGTTGCTTAAATTTGGTCTCCAATCAGTATATATAAATTCAAAGTATTGTTGTCTTCAAATTCAAATCGCCGAAGGTATCTCGTAATAGCTACCCACTTACCCTCACAGCTACCCGGGTGATAGATAGTATTATTGTCCAGTCCCCTGCAGTAGCTTAACTCGTACAGGCATTCGTTGTCGTATGTTGTTCCATTCGCGGTGCACACTGGGTCCTGATAGGAAGGGCAGTTTTCGAAACACACGCAACGTGCATCATGGGCACTGAAAGTCTTACAAACTCCAAATGATGGGCAATGTACGTCAAGGCATGGATTCAAGTCTGTAAATGAAAAATCAAAGAAGCTATGTCCCCAAATTCTCATTCATTTTGCTGGTGTAATAAATTACTGTGAGATTGAAATAATTTTTCAAATGATAGTATCCCAAGGAAGAAAACACCACAGGAGTATTGATAAACCGAAAAACAACAAGAAGGACTGACTTTAAAAACATTGTAAATGAAATATTACGTACATGCACAGTGTGAAGTGTTTTTACCAACCTCCAATCAACACATAGCTGACAAACAGAGGATCGTGTTGACTTCCTGTTCCAATCAAGTCTTTGACGCAAATCCTCATGGATGTCAGACCAACATCCTGCAAATAAAACATCATACTTTCAAAAGTTTTTGTAACTATCAGGTTTAAACGTGTCAATTCCAAGAATAATTTGGACTGAATACACTATTTTATTTCATGCGTCGACATATATTAGCCTGTTTGCAGCCGTCTCGTCCAACACGCTTATGTATAATTGTCTGCAGGGGTAGATTTAGAGGGTGGCCGAGGGAGGCGCGGCTCCCTTTTACCAAGTTAAAAGAAATAATGACCAATCGTCTTTACAGCGGTATTATACAATCATGGTTTTATTCTTTTTTTAAAGTTTTTTTTCAGAACCTTCTTCAGTGTTTCATTCCTACTGATTTCTAACAAAAAAGGACGAATAAATACAATGGCATGACTCCTACCGCTTCGTCTGAAAGTCCATCCTGCGAACTTTTGGTGGCAGATTTTTCTCTGATTTCGCCCCGGGAGGGAGAGACTTTGACTTGCGCTCTGCGCAATTTCTTCCGCGCCCTGTACCTGAATTTTATGGATCCGCCCTTGGGTTCCCAGTTGAATATTTTTTTGTAATCATGGAAATTAGCCTCATTAACCTCGTTTTTGAGCTGGTGTTCAACTCATCGTCATTTTCCGTTATCCTGCTCAAATTTAGTCCTGTCCCTGAACTCTCCCTTCTGCCTACCCTATATTGGGGCTGAGTTTGGCCCCTATATAGGGCGAGTGGAAGGGAAATTTCAGGAATTAGACTAGATAAACTTATGCGCGAAAGAGCTCTAAAACACTACTGGAAGAATGCTTGCTTCAAATTCTGCCGGCAGAATTTTATCAAGGCTAGTGAAAGAACAATGATTCTAAACATGGCAGCAAAAAATGAGAACACTTGTTCGACTGATTGCCAAGTCCTTAAGTCCATTTAATTCCTTGAAAAGGAAAGAATTCGATTTCCGGTGACAAATGACTATTCCTCTTTGACAGCTTTCGAGAATGGTAAAAGTATACAGTTAGCAATTTGCATTTTTTGATTTGTTGTTCTTAAATACTCCTTCTTTACCACTTTTCTTTACCTAAGAGCCGGGATAACCAAATACGTTACTCTCTTATTTTCGTGATTCGAGAAACTCAAATGTTAATATCTGCGATCCGTGCTCTGTAATTTTCTCCGTCCGTGAACCGTGCTGGAGACCCCCACCCCACCCCACCCCTGTTCGACCCTCTTACCTCTGCCCAGGCTGTGATGATATTATGCTCTGGAGGAACATGGCTTTTCGCTTTACGGTCATAATTATGCCGAACTGAAACAAGCACAGCTGGTGCCTCGTAGAACGTCGTGTTATACTGCACTTCCTGGACAAGAAAAGAAAATGAAGGAATTAAATAAGATATAATGTCCTCTTTTACAGCTGAACTGAAGCCACGTACATATAATGTTTCATCCAGATTTGAAAAAGAAATGGCGAATAGTCATGGCTAATGCTGACTAGTGTGGTACATAAGATAAGATGAGATGAGATGGGATGGGATGGGATGGGAGGAGATGGGATGGATGAGATGAGATGGGATGGGATGGGATGGGATGAGATGAGATGGGACGGGATGGGATGAGATGAGATGGGATGGGATGGGATGGGATGAGATGAGATGGGACGGGATGAGATGAGATGAGATGGGATGGCATGGGATGGGAGAAGATGGGATGGATGAGATGAGATGAGATGGGACGGGATGAGATGAGATGGGACGGGATGGGATGGGATGAGATGAGATGGGATGGGATGGGATGGGATGGGATGGGATGGGACGGGATGGGATGAGATGAGATGGGATGGGATGGAATGGGATGGGATGAGATGAGATGGGACGGGATGGGATGCGATGAGATGGGATGGGATGAGATGAGATGGGACGGGATGGGATGAGATGAGATGGGACGGGATGGGATGAGATGAGATGGGACGGGATGAGATGAGATGAGATGGGATGGGACGGGATGGGATGAGATGAGATGGGATGGGATGGGATGGGATGGGATGAGATGAGATGGGACAGGATGGGATGAGATGAGATGGGATGGGATGGGATGGGATGGGATGAGATGAGATGAGATAAGATGAGATGAGATGAGATGGGGTGGGATGGGATGAGATGAGATGAGATGGGACGGGATGGGATGAGATGAGATGGGATGGGATGGGATGGATGAGATGAGATGGGACGGGACGGGATGAGATGAGATGAGATGGGATGGGATTGGATGGGATGAGATGAGATGAGATGAGATGAGATGAGATGGGGTGGGATGGGATGAGATGAGATGAGATGGGACGGGATGGGATGAGATGAGATGGGATGGGATGGGATGGGATGGATGAGATGAGATGGGACGGGATGGGATGAGATCAGATGGGATGAGATCAGATGGGATGGGATGGGATGGGATGAGATGAGATGAGATGAGATGAGATGAGATGGGATGGGATGGGATGAGATGGGATGGGATGGATGAGATGAGATGGGACGGGACGGGATGAGATGGGATGAGATGGGATGAGATGAGATGAGATGAGATGAGATGAGATGGGATGGGATGGGAGGGATGGTATGGGATGGTATGGGATGAGATTAGATGCGATGAGACGGGATGAGATGAGATGATATGAGATGCGATCGGATAGGATGGGATGGGATTAGATGGGATGGGATGGGATGGGATGGGATGAGATAGGATGGGATGGGATGGGATGGGATGAGTTGGGAAGGGATGGGATGGGATGGGAAGGGATGGGATGGGATGGGATTAGATGGGATTAGATGGGATGGAATGAGATGGGATGGGATGGGATGGGATGAGATGGGAAGAGATGGGATGGGATGACATGAGATGAGATGAGATGGGATGAGTTGAGATGGGATTGGCTGGGATGAGATGAGATGGGATGGGATGGGATGGGATGAGATGGGATGGGATTAGATGCGATGAGATGCGATGGAGATGAGACAAGACAAGACGAGAAAAGACAACTAAAGATAAGATAAGTTAAGATAAGAACTTTATTGAGACATCAAACTCGCTAGCATACAATATATGCTTGTTGGAGAATCAAGTAATAAAATATAACAAAGCAATTCCATCAATCACAGGATAAAATCACGGATTAGTTGCTGCATAAAAAGCTCTTTCACAACAAAAACAGTCGACTTTTCAAGTATTACTCAATAGTTTTCACATTCAGTTTAGACTCCCTGTTTTTTATTTGGTTTTCATTGTAACCCCCATATAATTATGTAACATTCTCTCACCAATTACATTTACCTGACAGAAGCCATAGTTATCGTCCGCAGTTGGGGTACCAGTGTTAGGAAAAGCCACTTCACCTGCCCTCGTAAAATTAAAATCAGAGCCATTGCCGGTGAATGCGAACCAATCCTGTGGAAAAATAGTTAATTTTAAATTAATATTTCCGTCAAATTTGACGGTAACCCCTGAATTACTTCCAGGCTAATTCGTATATTTTTCGCCAACGTGAACCATCCAGGTGCACGATTCTGGCTCATTGTGCTTGGTGAAAGAACATATCCACAGTAGACTGTTTTTTTTAATTTCACTTTCCTTCTTGTAATCAAAAATAGAGCCAGATTAGAAAATAAAACAAAATTCAACAATACATGTACCCACCAATATAGTATCTTGGTGTTTTCCGTCAAATGACAAGAATTCCCGGATGCACACCTCGAAACTTCCGGGATTCACGTTCTCCAGCCAAACATACATGGCGTCATCAGGCTTTGTGTCACGTGAGTACTTAGCTGAGACAAATACAGAAGGTCTTCCACCAAAGCTCTGCAATGTAAAGGTGCTACAAGTAAGAGCCATGTTTCGTATTTTAAGTATCTATAATAATTCGTTTCTTACCTGGGAGAATGTCACTTTGTCGCATTTAGACTCTGTTGTCCAAATTCCACTGAAACTAACGCTTCCATGTGTCATTTGTGGTTGATCTTGGAAAGCCAGCCAGTTGAGGACTCCAGTTCCATTTGTTCCAATGCCAGACTCACGTGCACACACTTTGAATCCACGTGTACTAACGGAGTCAACCCACAAAGCAGCAGGCGAATGAACACGTGTAAACTGCTCACCGTGGCTCAATGTCACATGAATTTGAACCTTAAATAGTTAGATAAAAAGATTTCTAATCTTTTTCTGCTGGCTGACGATATTAATTGTTGAATTAATTTGCATTCATATAGTTGTCTTTGTCAAATTTTTCTTGCTACCCAAAAAGTCTGAGTTGCCCAGAATTTGGGGGGCTGCAGTCTATCCCCCCCCCCCCATCCCATACGGATATTTGATCTCCCTTAGGGTGTCTGGGGCGTAAAAGATAAATATTTTTCGAAGTCAAGGTCTCGTTTTTGGTTGCACGCCAAGAAATCTAAGAGTATAAATTCTCGATTTGCCTTTTTTCGCCGTCAAGATCTCGTTTAGGCCTAGGGTTCCAGGACATAAAAAATAAAAATATGAATTTTATTTACGGTATTTTGGTATCTTTTAGGAGTGGACAAAAGCTTTCTCGGCCACTCCCACTTTTGTCTCCTTTAGGGGTTAAATTCAAAGTTACCAACGGACACCCCGTCTGTTTCATATGGGATCCCCCTCACCTCCCACCTCCTCCCCCCAAAATGTCCCCGCCTAATATTTTCGCCATTAAAAATATAACGGAATAGTCACAAAAGTGTCACAAAAGGGTTTTATAAACATTATGCTTTACTAACCGTCCCTGATCCACTGAACGCAAATGGAAATGCAACGTTTCCACAACGTGGCAATCGACAATGCTGAGAAGACAAGCATCCACCGCTGCAGCTCCAGTCTTGTAGAGTCTCTGACATGTTGAGTTTTCCAGTTTGGATAGAAATGCCTTTTAGAAGTAAAAGTATGAAAACAAACCAGGTTAGGTTTTCGTCAACTTGTTGCACGTGACGGGCGAAGCTAATTAAAGGCTTAAGTTTTCTAGTCACGGGTGGTAGTCATACATACATACATACATACATACATACATACATATGTTGTCGGAGAAAAATCAAATAAACTACTAGGTCATCCCTACAAGCCTGTTTCGTGGTTGCCCACTCATCAGGGGATTAAATGAGAATATTCTTTACCATCGCTTATATACAATTTCATTTACATAATATATGCAGCGTGAGATTTTACAGTTTAATTGTTCCGTAGACCGAGCAGTTTTTACGCAGAATGCGCTGGAAAGCCTATTTCTTTCTCAACCCCGACACGACCTCGTCCTCCAAGGAAACTTACGACTTCAAATCAACCAAGAACCCGCCTCCCATTGAAGAATTAAAAGATTTCGAAGACGACATGCTGAAGATGATCCAGTCCGTAAAATTCAAGCAAGTAAACAACCCCTTTCTCAATAAGCTAAAAGAAGACACCGACCAAATCAGAAATGAACCCAAACTACTAATCGCCGCGGACAAAACAACTAACTTCTACAAACTAGAGCCATCTACATACAACGATCTCCTGGAGAAAAACATCACGAAATCC
>OX393573.1:14905392-14982892 GCA_947652115.1 Blastomussa wellsi
TTTAACGATAACTTGCCAAGGCGAATGATGACCTAGCGTCCAATTTATTATCAATGCGCTGAAAGCTGAACATTATTGGACAGACCGACGATGGAAAAGAATTTTTGCCAAGAATGTTTGAGAGAAAAGTGCATGATACATATAAAATCTTATGTGTCAACATTGAAGCTTTTCTTCTTTTTACTAACCCGGAAATCTGTTTAGAGTGTAACATAGAATGCACTTTTCGTAGAATCGAAACAAAAGTAAATGAAACGATGCGAGTATATATCCCAGAGAAGAATGAAAAAGCGACTGACGAAAAATTAGCAACTGCTTTGAATCTCGGCAGACTTGGCATTGTTTTAATATTACGTTTTTCACGGAATGATATGATCCCCAAAGGGGGCGTGTTAATTTGCATACAAGCCGCTGCGCAGCACAAAACAAATTTTAGTTTACATGAAATAGCGTTCTCGGAAATGCGCCAACAAAACGGGGTTGACAGTGCTGACAAACGCTGGATGAGCAGTACGGAAATCGAGCAATTAAGCAGTACCGAAAATCTGAAATATCGTCCCGAATATTAGGGAGAAATTCCCAAAAAAATCCCAAAATTCCCGAAATTTTATCCTCGTTACTTCGTGTTTCCCTGAAAATTTTCCAAATCTCCAGATTCGTGGCAAAATCTTCAGATTCGCGGAAGAGTTGTGATTTTCTCCTGAAACAGCCCTTCTTAGAATTGACACCTTATGTTAGATCCGAGAGACTTCTATGAATACAGCGAGTTATAGACGTAGAACTGGAACACAAATGATAACATGGAAATCATTAATCGAATAGAGAGATTGCTGCCAAGAAACGTTTGAATCGACAACTAAATATTGTCAATGACCTTTTCTGTCTTTCCCTTAGAAGAGTGTAAACGATTTTGCGATCTCCACGGGGTTGTGTGATGGAATTCAAATTCGAATTTTCATACGTATACCGTGATTTGGATAAACCTTTGCCTCCAGGATTAGAAGACAGTCAATTTCTTATAACGGCGAATCAAACGACAGAAACCAATAGAAAGCTATATATATGTGCCGAAAACAAACTTCGCATTACGAAATCATCGGTAAACCTAAGGTCTTTGCCCATACATGTTTGAAGTCAAGTTTTCTCGAAAATAACATCAGGCGTAAATCACAAAAGAAAAAAAGTGAAGCTGAAATTGTAAAAAGAAGCATTGAATTTTAAACGACTGTGGAAGCAGTGACTAAATATTCAAGTTAATTTACTGACACATGCTTTAGTCGCAAAATGGCTGTGTGGGCTTCGTTTCCAGTTGAGAGAAAAATATAGAATCTGAAAATGGCAAATACAAAAACACAGTGAAGATAATCTAACCTTGAACTGTAAAAGAGAGGATTCCAAGGATGGCCAGAATAAAAAAGGCTGGCAGCGAAGAGGATAGAAGATTCATCCTGATGTGCATATTTGTGGGCAGTATCCCTAAGTGATTTGTTTTCCGAAAACGAAGGTTTTTGTATTGGTACAGTGGTATTCTGATTGGTTTAAATCTGTTAGCTTTGTAAACAAATGCATCATGTTCATCAGATACCAACCAGGCAATTATTGGAGCTATTTCACAGAGCATGTGAGCAGTAACCATGTGATATTTTAAGAGATACATGTTGAAGCCTGTTGTACTGCTGTTCAGGGTGCGAACAAATATGATATCGTAATCATGAAAAGTAATTACTGCCAATAAGAAAAAATCAATTCGTTTCCGTCTTTACTAACCCCTTCTTTGAATTTATCTTGCTTTTTGTGGTTAAGAAACGAAGTATGGCCATTCTTTGCACCAAGGTAAGGTAATAAGTGAGCAAAATCTGTAGAGAAACGAAATTGCCAGGGATCAAGTTCCGGAAAGTTTATCTAAGACAATTCCAGATCAGATTTCATGAGAACGTTCTAGCCAATATTTTTCGAACGTACCACCGATAAATTCCACAAGATCTTGCCCCGGGATCGTGGGGAAAAGTGAAACGTGATCCCCTAATAATTATAACCGGGAGGCTAGTGATCAGTGGAACGGAATGATCTTGATCGCTCTGGCACACTGCGGTAGAATGCGAAATCATTTCGAGGACAGACAAGAGAAACTGAATGTTTTTCTCGGAAAAATTCGATATAGTTGCTCGCCAAATGTTGTAAATTTGAACGGAAAAACCTGACATTCTCCAAAAGTCGAGTATCTTTTTCTGTTTACTGACAAAATAAAGTTAAAGTTTACGGCCCTAGCTTGTCGATCGCAATGATTTTCGCGCCTTTGGGGTTAACTGCAAATCATTTTAAAAAAAGCCTTGTTTCAGTCGGGGCTACTTTTTTCAATACCGAATGCTAAACAACTGGCACGTTAACAAAAAGCAGCTAAATTAATGCTCCCGATATATATTCATTATTGTGCCTTACGCCGAGAATCGATCGGTCAATCCGGCCAAACTACACACACAATATATAAATAAATAAATAAAATGTCTTTAATCGCACGTTAAATTACGGCATGTACTAAAACCAGGAACACCGGAACACTGGAACACTACAAAACACGGAACACCGGAACACCCCGGAACACCAAAAATTTATTGGCATTTTATGGTATTTCTGGTGTTCCGGTGTTCTGGTGTTCCGTGTTTGTGGTGTTCGGTGTTCCGGTGTTCCTGGTTTTAGTACATGCCTTAACTTACATAACAAACTTTTACAGATAGCACAGGCGGCCCATACGTTGTATGTGATTTATGTGACATTATGTAAGAGAATACATGAAAACAGTTCGAAAATTGCCCTAAATTCTACATGTGGAAAAGAATGCAAATAAAAATGACTAACCTTGTGTTTTCCTTACGTTATTTTGATGTCTCTGTGGTGCTGGAGTCGATTTAAAGACATTTAGGCGAGTTTACCTTCTGAGGTTTTGCCTACGAGTAAAGCGAAGCGAAAGGCTGGCAACTTAGTCCACCAACGGTCCACACTCGAAGCTCCATAAATCCCACGAAAATGGCCTAATCTCGCCAAAACTGCCTCACGGAAGCCGTAGATAATATTTCTTCCTATAGGCTTTGCCTCGGGTTGCAAGGTTTATCCAAACCTTTTGAAAAACACTACTTTTCGGACTCTAAATTTCAAATTCTGCTTTCGTTGGGTGCGTATTCAGCTTACTTGGCCGCCAAACTCAAACTGTCAGCATAGCGACCGCGCCATTGTGACAAAATCGCTCTCAACACTGGAGAGGCACAGGACAATTTTTATCATGCCAATTATACCGTGTTATGGCCGCTGGGGAAGTTTCACCGCAAAAGGCGGGAAATTATGAAACACTGCGCGCAGGAAAGATGCGGTTCATAATTTCCCGCCGTTTTCGGTGAAACTTCCCCAGGGGCCGTAACACTGTACAATTTGCATGATAAAAATTGTATATGCTACCGTGTGCCAGCTGGTCACAGTTTTCGATCCACTTTCGCAAGGACATTTCCGGCTGGTTCTTTCAGCTTTAACATGACGAAGTGGAAGTCTTCTATGAATCTACCTAAAGGATTCGTTATGAGAAACAAATTAAGACTAAAATGCTTTTAACTGGATACGGGTGCAATAAGATGGCTAAAGTAGTATCGCATAAGAACAGTCTTTGGGCAGAATTTATTGTCGAACGAGCTGTTCAGGGATTTTTGTTTAAGTGGATATCTTTATTAGTTTGGGATGTATCGTTCTGTGCCATAAAAGAATTACCTACATACGTGAGACGAAATTTGTAAAAGTGGAAATAATGCATTAAATGGACAGGTAAAAAACAAACTTGTATTGCTTCTTTTAAACTTAGCCTTATGTCTGAAGTCTTTGAGCACGAACTCCGTTCTTCACTCAGTTGCCGCGCCCCAACTCGTAATCGGTTTTGTCTCTGGAAAAGAGGTTTTACCATTTTAGCTCAGAAGGAAATAACGAGCAAGAAATTCGCACTTGGTTGACTCACATGTTTGACCCAACACAAATCACACACAACCCTTGGGTGTGGCTTGCTTCAAGCCAAGCGTTCGGTTTATTGCTCTAGAAGACTAGTAAATACAGAAAATAATACATAAGCTTATTTTATAGAATAAACCATGTAACAGATAGCTTAAATTCCTAAAACGCAAACCAAGCAGTGGCGGATCCAGGAATTATAAAGGGGGGGGGGGGTGTCCAAAGTTGGGTAATAATAGGCGATGCTGTCGATGCGAGAATTTCAGCGTCAAACAAGTAGTAATTTAAAAAAAACTTTTAGGGAAGGGGGGTCCGGACGCCCCAACCCTTCCCTTTTCCATAGCATAACTGAAGTGGTTTCAGAAATTTACGAAACCGTATTTTGCCATAGTTTAATTTAGTGTTTCAATTCTAACCGGAGCGTTTAAATGAGATGGGAAATGGACAAAAATGCATGGACGGATTTCTCACAACCATTGAATTATCAATTTCGTCCAGAAAAACTTGATTTTATGCCGAAAGATGCTTTCCGGAATTAAAAACCATAAAAGGCCAAAAATCAGCTTAATTTAAACACAAATTTCGGATGAAAAGAAACGCAAAGGGGCCTTTTCAGCCGAGTTTAGAATATCCCACTTTTGACACTTCTGACACTTCAGTTAGGAACGTGTTAAATAAATATCAGCAATAGTAACACAAATTCTTAAAACTTCGTAGAGCAATTTCCGATGGATATGAACAACATCTCGATCATACAAAGGCGTGAAAAAAAGAACTTCGATTACAGTTAATAAGCCATGGATAAATTCAATCTTCCTTTAATCAGATTTGCATACTTGTTTTCGAGTTCTAAACTAGTAATGTTATTCTATAAAACCTTTATTTCCCAAAAGCGACAGGTAAATGTCGCGCATTCATCACGACAAAATTATTTGTTTCAATTCACTTTCCATAAATTTTTTACTTCATGTGAATACCTTGGGTTACTGAATTGCGTAATTAATAATTAATTGAAAATTAACTAATTATTTAAAGTTAATTGTATACGTATTACCAATATATAGATTTTAGACATTGAAGTTTTATCAGTTTCTGATACATTCCACTTCTTTTGTTCAAAAGCGAGTGTTAATTTTCTACTTGTAAGTTTTCAAAGGGTAATGCACAGCGTGTTAAACTGAAACTCCTAACTTCGCGATTCCTTCAGGTAGTTTCATAAAAGACTTCCACTTCGTCAGGTTGAAAGGTGTAAGTACCCGCCAGGAATGACTTGGCGGAGGAGGATCCATAACTCATACCAAGTGGTGGGCCGTAATCATAACCAAGGTTTGTGTAAGAATTTGTGTTGGTTGAGGCGTAGCTGGATATGTAAACATCGTGTCCTCCTCCAAATGTTGGTCCGTAACTATAGCAACTGTATATGGAATAACTTCTGTAATATTTCCTTTCATCTAGTTTTAGTGGTGGCCAACCAAGCTTGTTAACCAACGAGAAAAGAAATGCTGACGAATCGTAGTGGTATCCACAACTGTATCCTGATTGGAAATACACAAAGGAATGACGTTAAACATTTATGATATTTTCTAATTATTTGAAATGTTTGTTATATTACCGTATTGCAAGGTTAAATAGTTTTGTTTCGTACATAGGAGTACCGGCGCCTTCGGACTTCGGGAGGGGAGGCTGGTCAATGACCCGCCTGCGCGAAAAAATTACGCAATGCCCGAATGTGTGAGCCAGTTAAACCGGTATACAAACGCCCAATATTGCATTTATAGACGTTCGCAATTCCCATACTAATTAAACTTTTACAATTCGAAAATAGTTCGCTGCCAAAGGGTGCATTCGTTTGTGATGATCTGGATCAGGGTACGTGATCCGAGATCACTGATCAGATCATGGTGCATCATATGAATCGGCAAATCCTCGCCCAGAGTAGGTTCGCCGGCACCTCTTGGATCAGTGATCGTGAGACTTGTAAGCATGTTGTATAGGTTATCGCCATGGCACGAGAGGAGCACGTAATGAAAAATTCCTTTTACCATTTCATCTGAACACCAGCTTGATACAAACAGTCTGTTATTTGTTTGCTAGTTTTCTTCCAAACACACCCCCCCCCCCCCACCGGCATTTGAATTTTTGGGCAATTTTAATTTTGTTTAAAACCCCCTTCCCGGGCCAAAAAGCCGTTCAAATGTCCCATCATAGGTCCATTTCAGGCGATCAAATGTCCCCACATCCGAGAAAATTGATGTGACCAGATAACCGTTTTAACTTTTGCCCAGAACACCCTAAGTGAGACCAAAATCTGAAATTTACACCCCTTAGCAAGACAACGAGCATCCCCGCCCCATTCATGTGCGAGTGCCGCCCCCCCCCCCCCCCCCGGGCTTGGTACGGAATGCGCTCTGTGCAAAAAGCAAAACACTGGTAAAAATAACTTTAAACAAATGCAGAAGAAAGGATTGGTTACTAGATGAAAAATCTAGAGTGGGTTGTGTCACTTACTCCATGAGAGACTCGTATAACCGCCAAAGATATATTTCCCCACACGAATGATCGTGATAGTTGGACCTTTGCCGTCACAGCATGAATGAAAGGTGTAAGAAGACCAGCCATTTACACTTGCTTTGTAGCAGCGATTCCAGTACGAAGATTGCAGAGTCACGGGCTCCAACCACTTACTTAGCCAGGTCAGAAAATTCTGGTTGTTTCCTACAATGCTGGAGTATTCTAGTCCCTCTGCCAAAATACGGGGAAAACCGTGAATTAGAGTAATATTGATAAAACAAAGTTTGTCGTAGGTACGATACCTTAACAGTGGCAGTCAGCAAATCCAATTGTCCAAGAAACCATTATTATAACTCAATAATAATACACTGCATTTTGGTGACGTGCTGGCCAATATCTGATTAGATTGGACAACATTAAATTGGACAACAAAATATTAATTTGATTGAAATCGTGCAAGCAAGTAAACTCGGCGCCATTTGCAGAATCATATTTTAGTTTACTAGCAGTTCTCAAGGAGAAGTTGAGTGTTGCCTCTGTCTGGTAAGGTTAAGCAATAGTATGTGCATTTGTATCAAAAGATTTGAAACATGAAAGATTGCTATTGTCAAAAGTTTTGATAAGCCATATAACATTTCCGGTTCCCGTTCTGGAATACAGGCCGTTGTGCCTAAACTTCTGTCTACTTCCAAAAGCTTGGTTACTTGGCTGTCGTTTGAAGTTCACGATAAATGCAACCTGGGTGATTAACCTAGATGAAGTTGAAGACATTACCAGGTATTGTCCAAATTAGGGTTTTGAATTAATATTTATACTGGTGGTACTTACACGTCATGTTAATTAGCGCAGTTTGGTCTTTATGAATTGTAGTATTGATATACAAACTAAGTTCTTTTTATGAATTTATGGTTCAATTTTTGAGCTAATTTTAACAAAATACAAGAAACCAATAACTATAAAAACATGGACAAATATAATTTCAACTAAGCTTACATTCAGACAACACGCTAAAGTTTCAAGATGATTTTGATATTCAGCTAGTTCAGAAAACTTTAAAACATGCTAATAGCAGTACCATTTTCATCGGGCATTCCCAGGCAATTTATTGCATGTGAATCAATTAGATAAAAAGGAATCTGATTTTTTATAACAGCCATAACATAACCATTAAAGTGCCTATGAGGCGAAATTTTTTCTGTATAATTGAAAAATTTGTTATTTGAAACACACAATTCCAAAGTTTGAAAGCGCTACGATAAAAATTGTCGATTTTACAAGCGCTCAAAGTTATACTTTTTCGCCTTAAAATGGCAAATTGAATCGCGCGGCCAAAATACCACGTGACCTCAAATCTGACGTCACTTTGTTTGTAAGCAGTGCAAGCAAATTTGGCAGACGGTGAGAAAGTAAAGCGTAGAGGTGGACGATATTGCGTTGCTGGGGCTCCAAACAACCAAAGTTGCCAAAATACGTTTTAACCCCGAATATTAGCATGCATCAGTTTCCATCCGATCTTTCGCGACTGGAGTCAAGCGAGCGTAAACAAATTCTTGCAAACAAACTGACGTCACAAGCTTTTATCTCGCAATAAATTCGGACCCAGTCTCTTTGCCATTTTTAAAGGCAAAAAAGCGTAACTTTAATGTTTATCGTAGCGCTTTCAAACTTTGGAATTGCTTGTTTCAAATAGTAAATTTTTAAATTATGTAGAGAAAAATTTCGTTTCATGGGCACTTTAAGAACTAACATTACATTTGCACTATCCGAAAATGCATTAATTAAAACCTGCCTCAGTGAGCAAAATGGCCTTTCGCCACAAAATGAGTGATCAATACGCCGCTGTTAAAATTTATGTAGTTTAGAAAGTACTAAACATTGGTTTGCGAGGTTGCCACCTCTGGCAACTCGTTTATTGAAAGAGTGTCCGTATAGACCCTATGCATAAATGGCTGCCAACTTAAAATTCTTTTGTATGTATTCAAATTAGCCTCACTAACCTCGTTTAAAAGTAAAAATTCTTTTGAATTACCAACTCAAAACCGAAGTTAGTAAGGCTAATTTAAATGAATACAAAAGAATTTTAAAGTGGCAGCCATTTATGCATAGGGTCTATCAGGTACCATTTCATTAGTTAGAGCATGTAAATACATGCGATCTCCATGAAATAAGATAGCATAGATATTTGTTTGCGTCCAAGAATCGACCGAATCCGATCGATTGAAAACCAAAGCTCAAAGTGACATAAATGCACGTCTTGAGTGCTACTGAAGGCTTCATGACCTTGACGAATGCTTCCTCGAATAGAAGTAATCATAAGCTCGTATGCGATCACAGAGAACGAAAAAGCTGCAAAACTCACCTGAATAGATCGATCGCTTTCGCTTTCTTGTGAAACACGAGAGGGAAAATGGCAGAACACATGTGAGTTTCATCGATTATAAGGGAACTGCTCATTGGCTACTCGCTAGTATTTTAAAGGGGCTTGCTGATAGACTGTTTCTCGATCCGAACCGTCGAACGTACCAAACTTCTCGAATCCTGTCAAGAATATATGTCCTGCCTACGCTAATGCTCCGGCAGCAATTAAAAATAAATAGCTCTCAGTCAGTGATATTGGCATTAAAAGGTCGTACGTAAACACAGTGGTTTCGTAGATCTTGCGGTCTTGAGAAACTGTGGTAAACAGAGTGACCAAATGTTAACTCAGTGAGCTCTTTTCAATTCAGACCGGCGCTGTTCATTTAATTTCAAGACAATTAGCGGGTAGCTATATATAATAATGAATTTCAAATATGAATATGAACTTAAACATAAAGAACGATCGTACCATTAAAAGAACTTACTTGCATATCTGTAACAAGCAAATCCACTTCCAATATAGCCTTGGATACAAGTACATTTGTAAGAACCGCGTGTGTTTGAACAGGATGCCAACTGATGACAGTAAGAAGTGCCCTTGTCGCATTCATTTAGGTCTATTGAGAAAGTAGGAACTTCATCATTAGTAATTAATACTGCGATTCTTGATAAATAAACTAAAAAACATTCCACTAGCTGGAGCTGAGTTACCCGGCTTCGTTGGAAAAGATGAAGCAAATTTTAATGTGGAGCCTGTTCTTGTGTAAAATTGACAACGTAAGGGGTATTTTAAGCCAGTTCTGATGCTTAGACATGTTTCGTGATTAGAATTTTTTAATTATTAACAGTATATTTTCAGTATATTTTAAAAATTAATGTGATTGTTGTTATTGATTTCAATAAAATTTCGCCTAATACACGCATTTCTCGCAGACTCATGGGTCTTTGGATCAAAAATGGATTTTTATATAGAGATTTAACTTAAAAGCAGAGTTCCAAAAATATTTATTTCTTGAGCCGCTGGGTGCGACTTCTGATGATATCGAATGGTTGTTTTATTTTCATTTTATTTCACTTGTGTATTCCTTTAGCTTTAGTTTACTTTCACTGTACTTCACGTCACTTCACCTCACTCACTTTACTTTACTTTATTTTACTTTACTTTACTTTTTCCTCTTTTTTGACTTTTGTAAGTTATGGGGCTTATTATAAGCCGCACATGTCAAGGGTAAGTGGCGCACGGACGGACAGACAAGCAATCACGTGACTACCAATTTTTTGCAGTCGATGGGCTTACCAAATTCTCCTAGGTATGGGGCTCTAGTCGCGCGCCATTGGCCCCGCTGCCAATACAATTCTTCTGTTTTAGCATTTTTATCTCACCTTTCTTACAAGTATATTGATGACAATCACTACACTTCACATCATTCCACTCATAGTTATATTTTACTCCAAGCGCGTGAACACAATCTTCTTTTCCAAAGTTATTAGGCTGGTTCGTGGCCCAGGCTGTAAAGTTCGCTCGTCCAAGATCCGCCCAAGTAAAGTCACCCTCTGTTGATCTGTCGTTCAAGCCCAGCCATGATTTTTCACCATTGTGGCGATGCTGCAAATAAACATTCTCCTCGTTGTTGTTAACATCAGCAAGGACTGAGTTTTCTTTATGGCATTGGGTCACTGCTCTTGTCCAGTTTGTACAGGTTTCACTCGTGAAGTAACAGAAACCATCGTAATAACTCCATCCAGGTTCACATATATCTGTTAAAGAAAATATTTACGCTCTGATTTAGTTCTGCTTCCCTTTAAGCGTGCTCCCGAGCCCTTTCTCGGTAGAAATAAATGTCCGCATAATAACGATATTCGCTTTAAATTGGAAACATGGATGGAAATGTAGTAAAACTCGAGTTAATACTTTTTTGCGAAGTTTGCTTTTGCATGCTTTGTTAATTATGAAACTGAACAATTTTGAGGCCCTATACAGGATACAGGGTAATTGGGTAAAAAATTATAGGGATACGGGATATTTGGGGCAAAAATTAACGGGATGCGGGATATTTAAACAAGAGATTTGGGGATATCGAACACAAAAGATGGAGATACAAACCGCCACATAACGGGACACGGGATATTTAGGCCAAAAATTAACGGGATACGGGATAGTCAGACTCTGCGTGACGCAGGAATATCATGTGATGATTCATTTGGGAGGTTAAAATTGTTCTTTTCATGGATACTCCCATGCACTCAGTTGCGAGAGACAAATTTCCTAGTTGTAACGGCATGTACATGCCAGTTGTAACCTCCGAAATGAGTTCTGAATTGGATAGCAACACGGATGTAAACACGTTAGCCGAATTGGTCCATAAATGATACAAGCTACAAATACTGTTCAAAAATTGAAAAACTGTTCAACAGGTATTCAATGAGTACTTGTTGGATTTGAGTTGCCTATAAGTATTTCATATCCAATAGCAGTAGTAGAAAAATTGCTGTATAAAAATACCCAAAGAATTGAAAGTTTTGAAATCTAGGACAGTTCTCGCTGACGTGTACGCCTATCATATTTGTACAGATCGATAATAATAATAATAAGATCAAGGAAGTTAAGAAAAAGGGATATTATAGAAGATAACTAAAGAAGTAATTTCCCCAAGTTTCAGGACTGTGCGTTATCCCAAAACGCAGATATTCGTTGAAACGTTTAGTCCAAATTTACTTTATGGAGCCACCATTTTGGTGTACGTCAGTGGTACACCAATGTGGCAGCCGGGAAGTAGTGTAAACATCTAGAGCTTGCTTTAGTGATCTAAGCCAATGATAATCTGTAATGGACAATCAAACATTTACATAAACACTATTTCCTACAACTTTGGCCTCTCGAATGGCTAAAAATCACAAGATAAATATTCCTTTTATGACAGCATGATCGTCTCTTTACATCACGCACCTTAATTAATTGCTCTGAAATTCAAAATGAGCTAAACGGAGGACGCTATTGAGCTGAAAAGTTGTAAACGGATATAGCTAACACCTCTTATGTCTGATAAGAATCAAAACTTAGATGAGCTCATATACCATAGCCTAATAATACTGTTATCATAGGGGTCCTGTAAGATATTTAAAAATTTAAAAAGGTAAAAATACAAATACAAAAGATTAAAAAGGCAAAGCTACAAGGGGAAAACATATAAAAGCTACGAATAAAAATTACAAATAAAAATGTTCGTTGGCCTTTTGCCTAAATAAAAGCCTGGAGTTCAGATTTCTTATATCCGACGGTAAACTGTTAAAAACTGAGGCTCCTAAAAACGAAAAACTCCGACGGCCGAACTCCAGGTTCATTTTTGGCAGTTCGATTGAGGAAAATCTATTCCTTGTATTGACACTACGACTAACCCCTGTAAAATAGTTCTTAAAAGGCGTACATACATTTCCAAGTAGACAATCAAAAACACACAGGCAGACTTTTCTTTTCAAATAATTACTGACCTATCACGACTGCATAGCTGACAGAGAGCGGGTCATATCGGGTTTCGTATAATTCCTTGACGCAAGTTCTGAATCCCGTGGTATTCATGTTCTGAAATTGCAAAGATGGGTGTTAGTGACGGCCGAGATACAGAATGGTGTTTAATCTCTCCATGATCTGTATCACCGTTGACGCCAATTTCTGTTGATAATCTTTATTTATTCACGAACAATTCATTATAAGAGCAATAAAATCAGTGTATTGAATAGATAGAAACGTTTATCGTAATTCTTAGAGAAAGCCGTTAAGTTTGGGAACGAGTTTTGGTGTGGCAAAGCAAAAGTTTTCAATCCCTCGGGACCCAAGATGGCCGCCGTGTGAATAAGGCCCTATGCGTCGTATACATGATATGGGCAAGCTTACCTCAATCCACGCTGTTATACCGTTATGAACTGGTGCCGAGTTTCCGCTTTCAGATGTGCTGTGGTTGGCTGTTAGCAGAACTGATGGCGTCGCATTGTAGCTTTTTGCAAAGTGCACAAACTATTGATTAATTGAAATGTAAATCAAACTTTAGAAGAAAGCGAAGCAATTCATTTTCCTACTGGTTGAACTGAATTTTCTGTTGGGCATACTCAAAACACTCTTTATATTAACGCCAAGCTAAGTGTCTCGGCTGAACTATGGTTCTTCAATTATGGCACCTGGCTGTGGACTTGCTTTATTGCCTTAAAAAAACACCAAACTCGGTGAAAGCAATGAAATATCAACTAAAACGAAAAATATATGACTAACGATTTTATATGGCACCAGTCATTGATCTGTAATCCAATTCCATCGTTGAGATCTTGCACATCTTTCCAAAAATACTTGTTCTAGTTTGCAATTCATTTGCATATTTGATGACATTTTGCAATATAATTTGCAATAAAGGAAATAGGACTTTCGATAATCAGTCGAACAGTTGTAAAGACGAACACTGTACTCGCAGAGGTATACTTTTATGACCTTTTTTACTTGGCACTTAAAAGTACTTAATTAAGACAGCACTACATTTCGAAGGTTTCGTTCAGAAAACACGGGGGGTGTCAACTCTAAGAAGGGCTGTTTCGGAAGAAAAACAAAATTCTTCCGGGAATCGGGAGACTTTCCGGGAAACACGAAGTAATAAAGTTAAAATTTTGGGACGTTTGAGATTTTTTGGGGAATTTCTCCCAAATATTCGGAACGATATTCCAGATTTTCGGGAGGACTTTTATTTGCACACGGTACTGCTCAAACAGCGTTTGTTAGAGCTGTCACCACCCGTAGAAAATACTTGTAAAAAGATCTTGATTTTTCCATGAAAGCAACGCTTCTAAGTTTATACAGGCCGATCATCCAATGATCTTACCTCACAATAAGCATTGTTGTTTTCATCTGTTGGTGGGTTTGTGTTTGGAAACTTCACAGAGCCATGTTCAGTGAAGAGTGGCTTGTGTAATTTAGAAATAGCCAGCCAATTCTGAAAAGTTAAACATGAAACTTGCGTCATTTTATTCATGTGTTCATCGACCGTCAAAACCATATTTTTGTCGAAAAGATTGCTTGAAAAGTGTCAGTCCTACGAGGCAGTGCGCCGCTTTCGGTACGTGTCATACACGTGCACTGCATGAAAAAACGAGATTTTCAGAAACTTAAAGCTGACTTAAATCTCCGTAAAGTTGCTTAAAGTTGATATGCATTATATCATAAGCACGCATTTACGCTACTGTGTGTAAATTTGATGCAAACTTGGCGTAAAGATGCCTGGCATTTGTTTCTTTATTTTGTTGTTGTTATCGTTATCACTGTTGTCGTTTGCTGTTAATTGTTGTGGCTGCTGCTGCAGTGGTGTTGTTATTGATAATATTGTCTTGTTTTTGTAATTGTATTTCTTCTTGTTGTTGTGCTTTCTCCTCATCACTGATTTCGTAGAGTATTAAATATAAGCACTTGAGCACAACAATGACCCTTTTTGCTTATTCCCTTTAATTTCTAATAAGGTTATTCTTGTATATACCACATAAATGTCTTCGTGCTTTCCATCAAAGTTCTGCATTTCACGGAGACAAACTTTAAATGAGTCCTTGGTCACATCCTCTGTCCAGATCAGCGCGGCATCATACTCCTTACCAGTCCTTAGATGTTCTGACGTCACAAGAGTAACAGGCTGTTCTTTGAAATGGTCCTGCAGTTAAAGAACGTGACATTTTAACATTACGCCTTCCTAAACGTCTTGTTCCCCATTTCATCAATTTTTGCTGGTAAATACAATATCCCAAGCCTGAAGGAGCAAATACTTTTGTGTGAAAGATCTAAAAATGTACTTTTTGTGTCTGAAAAACCTTGCTTTATTGTTGTAAACCTCTTATCACCATGTTCAATGAAAGTTTTAATCTATCCAAATATTAATCATGAAATACGCAACACAGCAATAGGATGACTCAATTTGGAGCCCAGCGCAATAACCGTTAGGTCAGTTGTAACCCCGATTATATAGTAGTAGGATAAGTCATGACTTCTCAGTGTGAAATTAAAGACAATCATCAAATGAACCGAACACCTGGAAGGTGAACCTCAATTTAATGCGCTGTACTATCATCGAACGTGATTTCTATTTCTTAGCAATCTATACGATGACCTAAAACCAAGAGGTAATTTATTTCATAACAGTCCTACCGTTGGAAACGTCACATCTGCACACTTGGTCCCAGACCACCAATTTTGCACCTTAACTCTTCCTGTCAGTCCTTCAAGCGGGGCTCCTTGGTAAGCCATCCAATCCACAGTCGCCAGTGGATTAAAGTTCTTTCCATTCCTCCCCGATTGCATGGCGCACACGGTGAAATTTTGCGTGTTTACATTTTCCGTCCACGAAGTAATTGCATGGTGCACTATAACCGAGTCATTCCTGTTTATGTGGTTTACAGAGACTTGCACGTGAACCTGTTTATCCGGGTAGAACCGGTATGGTGGAAAAATGACTGTCTTGCAGGCTGACTCAGACCATTTCGGGACGTGAAGGAGTCCAACGCGTCCGCGGATAAATGGGAAACCTAACAACAAGGGAAAACGAAAATAAAACTGGATAAAATTTGATGAACGCTCATGCAAAGATCTTCGAAATGTCTTCAATATCTTTGTAAACCTTTTTGAAATTTTCATCAAGCACAGAAAACGAATATAAAAAATAAATAGAAGAATAATATTATATATGAATTTGCTCCCTTTTGTCTAAGGAATATTGAAATTCGAATTTTTACTGATAAAAGAAAGCCCTTTATCAGACATTATTAACCCAATAAAAATTAATGTTTTCATTTCCTATATTTAAACAATCAAATTTCAGTAAATCCACACCTGTAAAGAGGTGTGATTTGAAATTGCTTCAAGTTGAATTCCACGTAAAATGATTTTGCGTATAAAAACGCTGGTGTTCTTCGTTAGTTGAAATCTCTCTTTTTGGCATTGTAGGCGGCATTCGATTGTTGACTACCGCCCTTAGTTTGCATAAGATTTCGCCTTTGAGTTTCCTACTTTCCACAATAGGTTTTGCAAAGGTAAAAGGACAATTTATTGCATCTTGGAAGCCTTGTTTGTGTGTCACTTACCTTCACAGCTTCCTGGATGGTAGAAAGTATTGTTATCCAGTCCCCTGCAGTAGCTTAACTCGTACAGGCATTCGTTGTCGTATGTTGTTCCATTCGCGGTGCACACTGGGTCCTCATAGGAAGGGCAGTGTTCGTAACAAACGCAGTGAGCTTCACGGGCGCTGAGAGTCTTGCACACTCCAAAGGACTCACAAATTACGCCCAAACATGGATTAAGGTCTTAAACAATGAAGAAAAAATATTCAAGTGACACTGTATAGGAATTTTGAAACGTTGGCTACTTAGTCACTCACGCAATCTTTCCACGATCACTACGAATACCTCAATGGACCTTTTTAGCTACGTGTGTAAATTGCCCATTTCAGATCATGTGATGCTCTCTCGAGAATTACTCCTTTGTCCATTTGGAAGTTATTCATACATTTCCGTGTGGATTTGTTTGAATTTGAAAGCAATAAGTCTCACGGGTATCATCACGTGTTCTGAAATGGGGCAACAAACAAACGAAGCTAAAAAGTCTATTACAGAATTTTGTGTACCAGAAAAAAATTTGATTTTGCTTGAACAGGGCGCGAACCCAATAACTTAACGATTACGACGATGATGATGATGATGATCACAAACGACGGACGATCCGCATTGAACAAATCAAAACCCGAAGTATACAAACGCGAGCGAGAAACGATTGGTATATTAATTTAATCACTGATACCAAAGCGTAGTAGTACAAAACAAAGCAAATGCAATTGCCTCCAACACTCATGAGCAAAGCGCTTTAAAATAACGAATAGAGCGTTTTCACTCACGTGACAAGTGGCCATAAAAAGATTATTGGATTACAGGAAAAAAAGACCACGTTCCCATAAAAATAGAATTAAATTCCCGGAGAATTGGTTTGGGGCACCAACACGGCCGTCGTTTGTTTGTTTTGGAACACCAATATGGCTGCCGTGACGTCATATGAAGACACTATTGCTAAGGTCAAATAGAAAGAGTGCCAGAATAAAATCATACGCGAGTTATTCACTTAGATAATGTTAATGTCACTAAAATACCCACCTCCAATCGCGGCATAGCTTACAGAGATCGGGTCGTGATTACTTCCTGTTCCGCTCAAGTCTTTGACGCAAACTGTCATTGAAGTAAGGCCAGCCTCCTATAGAAAGATGGTTTGATGTTTAGCACTCGATTTACCAGATAATGTTTCGTCTAAATTCGTACAACAACTACAATTACGATTTACGCCTGATCTCGTATAATAGCTATAATTGAAGATTTTAGATAATTCCGAAGACTTCCGACCATATATTATTTCGCTTGATCTCTTATTGTAGCTGTAATTAAGAGTTTTGATTTTTTTCCGAAGATCTCCGACCATTTTCGACGATTTGCAACCAAGTGGCGTTTCGTCTGATCTCGTATAACAACTACAATAGGCCATTTCCGAGTTCTCTTTTGCCTCAGTGTCAAAGTGCAAAACTATTCATATGAAAATGTGTTCAACCTGCAAGTTCATTTTAATGCAATCAAACTCGTTTTCACATGAATGGCTTCGCACTTACCCTCGTTTAATTTTGAAGCAGAGGGAAAAGGGAACTCGGAAATGGTCTGATTTCGGATTTTCAGTTCCGAAAATTCCCGACCACTTTTCTAAAATATGCCACCATGCTTTTTTAGGTTTTGGTGGCATTATATTCGTCGGATTCGGTTGGATCAAAGGGTGAAAAACAAACGTTACAGTTTTGCGAGCCGTACTACTGCGTGCCGCTGTGAATATTTGGCCAAATTATTAAAAGATTTCCTAAGAAATCTCAAGAGTAAGTCATCGAACGCTCCCTGGACAACAATATGGCCATATATCGGAATATAGTGGAATAACTCTCGCGAAAAAAACTTATAGACATCTTACCTCCACCCAAGCTGCGATAATGTTGTTCTCTGGTGGAACGTTTGTTTTGCTAACACGGTCATAAAAATGATGAACAGAGACAAGCACAACTGGTGGTTCATAAAACGTTGTGTTATATTGCACTTTCTGTAAACAAAACAGAGACAAACGTGCATAGAATTTTTATTATGTTCAATTATCTTTTGCAAACTCCTCCGACTGTAAGGCATAGTCTGATCAGACCAAGTGGCTAACCCACCTGAGAGCTTATTTCGGTTCCAGTGGCATTAATGTGCACCTGACACCAAAATATTTTTTTTCGCTAAAATACGCCTTTGTACCAGTTCGAAACGCATTCCACCTTTCGATTCTCCTCTTCATCAAATTCTGGCAATTTATAGCATTTAAAAGTTTCGAAAAATTGTTCATCATTTGCTCCACGACCGATTCAGACTTGATGCGATGCAAATCAATTTGTGACGTCAAATCAAGAATAGACCCACGCCCCTTCTGACTCAGTCGTGGAACAAACGATGCACAGTTCCCCCCTCCCCCCCCCCCCCACGGCCTCCCCGGCCCGTACGCCTATGGACTGTCTAAACGTTTGGCTTGAAAGTGAAGAGTTTCAGAAATTTAAGACGTTTGCAAGAAGGAATTTTGGGGGAAACTGCATACGCACATGCGCCACGTTTGACCGCTGTATGCCTTTAAAACTTTATTTACGTCCTCCAACATTTATTACTGATCGATGAGCGCGATACAGTTTTATATGTAAAATGATTACCTGGCAGAAGCCATAGTTATCGTCCGCTGTTGGGGTACCAGTGTTGGGAAAATTCACTTCACCTGTCCTCGTAAGATTGAAATCAGAACCATTGCCACTGAATGCGAACCAGTCCTGTGGAAAAGGGTGAAATATCAGGACTGCTGGCTTGCAGCAAGATGTGTTTGCTCAAAGTGGTGATGCAAATTTCGGCACGCTATTCAAACTGAGGAAACATTTAACTATTCAATAGTTTTAGTATGCTGAGGGAGGTTTTCAAATCAGTGTCGTAAGACTCAAACCAAAGTAATCACTTCAGCCAATCACTAACGACACATACATATTTATTTATATCCAGTGAACCAATCAAAATTAGAAGCAAATATATGCAGCCGGCGCGAAGCGCGGAAAAACATTATCAAGTGTGACCAAGCGTGTCACGGTTCGTTTAGGTTTTACTTCTGATTGGTTAATAAGGGACGGGAGATTTCTAAGCCAATCACTTAGTGTAGGAATGCAAAACAGAAACAGTTTGGATTTCAAGGAATTGTTAAGGTGACAAAATGTTTCGTGACTTTCGCGATTTATAATGATCTCTTAAATAAAAGCCCTCTTACCACAATAGTATCTTGGTGTTTTCCGTCAAACGACAAGAATTCCCTGATGCACACCTCAAAACTTCCGGAATTCACGTTCTCCAACCAAACATACATGGCGTCATCAGGCTTTGTGTCACGTGAGTACTTAGCTGAAACAAACACTGAAGGTCTTCCACCAAAGCTCTGCAATATGTTTACGACATTTTTAGTGAAATGTCTGTTCATTGAGCCACGGAATATGGAATTTCTGGCGTTTTAGTGTCGATGAATAAGCCGGAAATTATTAGTGCGGCACGAGAACAACAGGGCTAGAGACTGGGCCCTAGAGTCAAGGTGCATCATGGGTAAAGGCGGCAGAGAAATGTACAAAATCGTCGTGGTTTGCTTAAGCTCCCTAGTGTTTGTAAGTGACGGCTCCTCTCATTTACGACTCGGGGAAATGGCTATATGGCTTTCTTCATTTACTGCACGCTGGTGCTCGGCCGAAACAGGCATAATAAATCTACTGGTTCAATCAAATCTTTTTTTCTACACCTCGCTGGCCCTTTTGTGGACAGGTTGAGCAAGAATAGCACAATGCGGTTACAAAACAGATTAACTAAAATTTAATATACGTATTTTTCAACGGCAACGACTCGTTGAATTGAAAACTCAGTACTAATTTCGACATTTAGTTCAAAACTTGACTTTTTGGCTTGCATTCGAATGTTTTTATCACGAAGAATTTTAATTGCTTTACCGCTTTATAACGCTGCAAAACTGAAGACTCAAGTTCGACTTTTTTTTATTAAGACTTGCAGAATCGGAGCTGTTAATCTCACCTGCGAGAACGTCACCGTTTCACATTTAGTCTCAGTTGTCCATATTCCATCAAAACTGACGCTTCCATGGATCATTTTTGGCTGATCTTGGAAAGCCAGCCAGTTGAGGATTCCTGTGCCATTTGTTCCAATGCCTGACTCACGTGCACACACCTTGAATCCAAGTGTACTGACGGATTCAACCCACATAGCAGCTGGTGGATGAACACGTAAATTTTCCTCGTCATGGCTCAAAGTCACGTGCACTTGAACCTGTCAAAGACATAATAAATTAAGCAAAAAGGTAGACGAATTCTGTGTTTGAGCTTATTGACCCATCAAGCCGGAGCTTATCCCAGTTGAAGCGACTAGGAGTACTACTACCCGCTAGTGCATTGCAGGGTTACCTCCAGCAGTAAATTCACCGGTACCCATTCACCGGTACCCGAAGAGAGGCACTGTGAGAGTACATTGTCTTTCCCAAGAACACAACGCAGTGACTCGGCCGAGACTCGAACCTGGATCATCCGATCCAGATCCAGCAATCTAACTATTAGGCTAAAGCTTAAAGTGCACCTAACCCCAAAATATGCATTGCACCTTTCGTTTCTCCTTTTTACAAAATTCTGACTATTTATAGCATTCAAAAGTTACGATAAACTGTTCCATGACCGAGTCAGAAGGGGCGTGGGTCTATTCCCGATTTTACGTCACAAACTGATTTGTATGCATGTTTACAAAGACTTGATGCGTGCAAATCATTTTGTGACGTCAAATCGGGTATAGACCCACGCCCCTTCTGACTCGGTCGTGGAACAAATGAACAAATAGGAACAAATAGGAACAAAAGGAGAAACGAAAGGTGCAATGCGTTTCAAACTGGTGCAAAGGCATATTTTAGCAAAAAAAATATTTTGGGGTTAGGTGCAACCCCGCGTTGCAGAAAAATCTCATGAATGCTTTAATGCTTTTCTAAACTGGACAAATGCTGATGCGATTTTTCTAGCCAGATGTATTCCAGACTCAGAAGTAAAGTACGGTTATACTCTACCCCTTGGTCGATTAATGTTAATTTTATTCGACGAAAAGAAACGACGTCCATTTTATTTCAAAAATCTTTTACTCATATTTTACGCCTAACTTTGAAAAATAGGCAACCGACTGCTGGCGATGCAAAGTGATCTCTAGACCGATGACGCGTGAAAATCCTTTCCCTTATCTCCTCCCCCAGGGTCCCTCGTCACTTACCGTTCCCGATCCTGCAAACCTAAAAGGAAATACAACGTTTGAACAACGGGGAAGCCGACAATGTGGAGTTGGATCACATCCACTACTGCAACTCCAGTCCTGCAGGGTCTGTGATATATTTAGATTTCCGCGTTGAAGAGTAATTCCTAAAAAACGAAAAATACAATCTTGTTCAAAAAACCATAAATTGGAAAGGGGACGTGTGTGAAAATGATTTCAATTTCTTAAATGTTGTTTTATCATTTGCATCTTACTTTTAACTAGTTCTGCAATATGAAAAGAAAGATCGATGGTATGCGGAAGGGGAACAAACTGAACAAGAAGAAAGCACAACTTCTGATGAAGAGAGCAATAGTGAAGGGCCCCGGATTACAGATGTTTTGAACAACCTTTTCCAAGTGCTTCTGAACTGTTGCATAGCATGACCACTTCTAAACATATATTTTTTTGACGCCCCGCGGACAATTACGTTGAACTTAGAATATCTGGTGAGGCGTGAATTAACTTCATTACTAAAAGGTAAGTTGGGGTGTTCCCATTTAAATGTCTGTAAACAATAACGAAGATGAAGCCATTGAAACCCCGTGTACCTTCCTAGGTGGACTAGCAGAGCTGGGTTCATAAATTGAAAGCCGAAGGAATTAAAACTTTTAATCGACTTTATTCATTGAGTCTACACTCATAGCTTCTCATGCGTGTTCGCGACTAATTAATTTGGCTCACTGATTTTATTTTCCTATAGAACTGATTTGGAGTGAACAGAAAACGTTTTTTGCATTGGACAAAGTTTCTGGAAAGTATCCCGCGAGAGTATATGATTGTCGTTCCAGCGAAAATAACGTTGTTCCATCTTACGCTGCGACCATTCTTTTTCTGAGACCTTCTGAAGACGCACTGGTTCAACCAATAAACGTCGGGTTGTCTAACCTGTCAATAAAGTAAACTGATGTGTTGGGCAGCTTAATGATGTGTTGGGCATCTTAAGCTGTCAACGTGCCAAGTAGTTTGATCCGCCTACTTGACATGCTTTTATGACGTCATTGTTTTCTTTAGCCTTAATTTATTCTGCATAAATCAAAAAGTTTCACAGGCATTTTTTTTGAATTTCACTCCGCCACACATAAATTTGTTTCCGCTTCAAAAAACCGTTTGTAATTCTAATTCCACTTTACTACTGCGGCTGTATTCAAAGCATAGTTTTAAACACATGAGATAAGAAACAGATTAAAATAACCGACGGAAACTAAAGTCCGGTCTGTAATCGGTATGTAACTTTGTAAAAGTAGTTGAAGAGTCCTAAATACGACTACCATGACAAAAAAGGAGGGAGAAATTTCTTAACATCTCATACACAACTGCAAGCTACGACAGGCATACCTTGCACTGAAAAATTGATGTGTCCCAGGACAGCCAAAAATATCAAAGCTGCAGGTTGAGGTGAAAGATTCATTTTAAAGCGCATCTCGTTGCAGTCGCGTTTGAGACTCAAAGAGCTCTGTTCCTGGACGAGCTCGTCTGGCAACTGAACATGACCGTGTTCTGGGTTGGTTTAATAATAGTTGTGGATTGGAAACACATGCGCAATGAAAAAACTCAAGGAAGCAATTTGTCCACAGTGTTTTGTTTTACTTCCTCGTTCCTTTATGTCATATGCGAGAACACACTGGGTTCTTGATTATCTGAAATAAATTTTTAACACTCAAACATCATATTCGAGATAAGGCCTGCGCTTATGATTATTGTTTTAAGAGCTAAAAACTTTAAATCCGCTAAAAAGTAAACTTTTTCCGCAGTATTCAGTTTCATTTCCTCGTGTTTCTGTTTCAGACTCTAGATCACGTGCGGATTTATATCCCCGTGGGTGTTATATGTGTTATTTTAAGAGCTGAAACGGTCTTTAACCAGCTAACAACTTTTCTCAATTGTTCTAACAAATAAAGTGCTACGAAGTACGGTTCGGCCTGTGAGAATATTACTTTTAAAATCAAACAAATGAATTAAATATCTATCCTTATCAATGGAAATGAAGAGGCAGGGGGGGACATCGAGGGCGTTGGTTGGGATACGCTAAGTTCCACAGAAGTTATTTATAGATTGGTCTTGAAATGGAAGTCTTTTTCCCTTTACATCCGCATGGAGTCTAATCTCGCTCTGAAGTTGTGAGAAAAAGTAAAAGAGAAATTCAATAGCAATCGTCGATTAGAATTCGACATTAGTGCAGACTATACTATTTAGCTATTTCAGTTTACGTTGTCGGCTCAATTAAGACGTGTGGAAAAATAGCCACACTCAATTTAGAAGAATTTTCCCCACTCAGGGTTGTGTAGTGACAGAATCCTACAGAACGGGTGAAAGCAAAAGAATACACCGCACAATATTTAATACAAACTTGTATGTTTCTTTTACACAGATATGCAAATTTCCTGTCAATACCCAGACCGACTAATCGATCCAGCAAGCATAGGATTGTAACTCTTTTTGTTAAATACATTTGAGTTGGTGTTATTGGCTGTAAGAAAAAAACTACTTGAGCCTGACATCAGAGCAAAACTGACCAATCAGTTTTCCCGAACAAGACGTATGACATTCGACTGACAAACAACTCTTCGCATGACTCTGATGATGACTTCCGCTCAGGTTGTCGAAACGTCAGCCACTGTCACCGACAACAGTCCTTCTCAGGACTACCCTCACCCGGACGATCAAACTACACGATCGACTGTTACCCCCTGGTCCAAAGTATTTGCCGTAAAAGGAAACCTACAAAGTTAGGTGTCTAATATCACAATAAAGTCCGCCGGTTAAAATTACTTTCAGTACTTCGGATAATAAACAGAAACCGGGCCATGATCTTGACAAATTGAAAAGGAAACAGAGCAAAGATAAAATGAGGAAATGCTGGTACTGGGTTAAAAGTTAATTGTTTCAGCTCTAATTGAAACAATAGATATAAAATAAGGCAGAATTAGAAAGGCAGACACAGTCAAAGTAATTTTTTTTTTATTTATACTAGAGACGGATCATCCATCAAGACAGATCATCCGTCTAGTATCGAGTCTAGTATAAATACATGACGAACTTTGGACGAACCATCGGTAAGAAGACCTATCGCGATACGCCGTCTGGACGAATGATACGAACGCGTGTCCGTATTTATACACAGACGAATTATCGGACAGATTACCCTTCTCTGCCCAAATTCATCGCAGACGGATGATCCGTCTCTAGTACAAATCGGGCCAATTTCATATAGTGCAGATGATAAATAAATAAACAATTTCGCCAAGTCTCAGGACTGTGCGGTGTGACGTTCGCGAGTTATTTGTTGAAACGCTCTATGCAAATTTACAAAGCTCAGAATGGAGACGCCATACTTGTGTCCTTAATTCCGGGGGGCACAGATATGGCCGCTGAAACCATCTGGAATTCAGTTGTGCTATAATAGCAACTGTGTTTGGCTCTTGAGCTATTATGCTATATAAATAAATACATATAATATATATAAAACACCACTTATTGTATCTGAAATGTTCAAACTACTGAAAGTCAAAAGGACAGGCTTTTTCTAAACAATATAATTTGGTTTTATCAACTGGGTTGATAATATCAATTGGCCACCGTAAAGAGATTCAAGAGCTGACGTTTCGAGCGTTAGCCCTTCGTTAGCCCTTCGTTAGCCCTTCGTTAGCCCTTCGTTAGCCCTTCGTTAGCCCTTCGTTAGCCCTTCGTTAGCCCTTCGTTAGCCCTTCGTTAGCCCTTCGTTAGCCCTTCATTAGCCCTTCGTTAGCCCTTCAGCTATACTTGTATTGGCTTTTTTCAGTCAGCAGATGTTCATGTGCGACACGCCGATATGTTGTGAGCAAATGTGAACGATTCTATTTCATAATGATAATGATAATTATAATGATAATGATAATGGAAATGATAATGTAATGGTAATGATAATGATATGCCCGAGACGAGCAACTGTTACCTGCAGGAAAGCAAAATCTGCCTTCAGCCGTTTACATGTCAAGATGATCAAGTTAGTCAGCAAATAACCGTAGCCAGCAACAGCAGCAGCAAACAACATATATTATGAGAAAGGCAATATAATTGTAAAATTAAAGAAACTTTAGTTATAAAATTGGCATCAAAAACATCATCCAATCACTAATAAATGCAAACCTAACGGCAGTCCATGCACTGAATCGGGGATGATGATGTCAGGAAAAACGTCAACTCGGGTGCCATGCCACTCGAAAGGTTCTCTTAATCTTTCTGGTCTTTCTTTAGCCATCCATCTGTAGGTTTTGAAACATTTCTCAAGTAAGGACTCATAGCTTACAATTATATCATGTATCTTAAAGTGTACTATTAACAAACTACCATCTTTAGACGAAAGATTAGTCACTCAAAGTTATAAAATAATTTGCATTGCATTACAGTTGAACTTAAAGAAAAAAAAATGAGATACAGATATTTTCTCAGTTTTGACTTCGGTCTGGTGCCGCGCCCAAAATTATCTCAAAGGTCAAGTGCATGATCTGAAAATCATTTCCCAGGATAAAACGGACAAATGTCTACCATCGAATACTTTACCAAGTTATTGTTTAGCCTTGTAAAAAGTAATGTTGACGAAATAATCGGATTCTAAATACTCAAATATAAGTGTTTTAAGGTTATACATTCAACTGAAGTTACTTTCTTTTAAGTTGTAATTAAGTTGTTATTAAGTTTAAGTTGTAATTCCTATTTGTGCCCACGTACTTTAACTTCAGGGTAATTGCATTCTGTCAGTCTTTTAAATCCAGAATATTCTGAAAAAAGGACAAACTGAATGTATATTCTTGGGTCATTCTTCACGGACGTTTGTCGGCTACCACATTGAACTCAAATTACGCCGTTACAGAAACATTCCACTTACCTGCCAAGTGAAGTTTCAAATTCATGGCTAAGTCATAACTCCCAAGATCAATCGTGAAAACAGAGTTCTTGCTCAATGTCCAAGCCTGAAGTTGGCAGAAGATCGGGAAACGTTACTCGAAGTGCCAGAGCAATCTGAAAGACGGTTGAAAAATTTGAAAAGGAAAGTGAGTTAAGGTGCGCATGTATGAATAAAATCGCGTCATTAATTTAAAATTCTAATCAAAATGTGCGAGTTTACGTTCACGCGCAGCACAGAATTAATAATGCATCATTGAAAAATATCTTCATTGATTCGTATTTCTGTTTTTACTGTACTTATGTAGAATGTTGCTCTTGGAAAATGTCAGATTAATGGGCCCAAGTCAGCCTCCGCCTCCAGTGACAGGTGCATTAATTTTAACAAGTTTCTCAGTGATCTCTTTCGTTTTGACACGCTCCTGTAAAATTTATTACTGACATTTTCGCATGTGAAGAATAACAAAGTCTTGACGACAAGGGCCCTTTAAATAATTATTACGTCACTGGTGACTATCTACCTAATTACTAATTTCCGCTTACGTTAGCTGGTATCCAAGTGGTACGTGTTGCTATTTGCCGCAAGGTCGTGTAAGATCCGTGTAACAGCTCTCGTAAGGTCTCGCGTAAATGGTTCACCAACCTTCTGGTGAACAATACGGCAAACAACCGTAAGTCCGTATAGGGCAAAAACCATTCCAGAGGTTTTGAGTACGGCCCTAGGCGGAAGTCGGCGACCGCCAGATCACACTCAATAAAGAAAAAAAAGCTATAGGGGAAAGCAGGGTTGCAGGGTGTCGCAAAGTGAATTCGGTACATGTTGAAGCCAACTCAACTCAACTCTAACAAATCGGTTTCAAGTTGTGAACTCGTGCCTGTGTCCAACAATGAATTTGTTGTTCAACACTATGTTTCACATTTTCTATAAAAATCCGAAAAATGTTGGCAGTCGTCTAAATCTCCATAACCGCTTGCTCGGTTGTTGAAAGCATTCTGCGATCCAAGGACCTCAATGTGATCTATAGGCACGTCGATCTGCAGCTCTCGCAGTGTGGTTTGTAACACGAACGGCGGAAATCCGTCTGCGTTTACGAAATAAAAGACGCTCGCGAAATTACAAAAAAAATGCTTGATAGGCTAACGTTGAAACAAAGGAAAGATGAAAATTCCTGAAACGGAATTAGAAATACGTTGTAATGTTGATAGAATCGTTACTGTCACTGTTAAGGTGGCAAGGGGAGGCCTGAGACGAATCAAATGAAATATGGGTAATGAGACATTAATCTCCGAGTCTCACTTCAAATGCTTCGCAAAATTATGTCTAGGGAAGAGTCTGTCTATATAGACATGATCGTTGAACATATTTGGGGTTGAAGAACGGGATTCGGTACCACTTGCAGAGTTACGAAGAACTAAACTCAATTTTCCTACCCAATCTACTTTATAAATTTTATAGGAACCCTAATTAACATCTTATGTTTGATGTAAAATAGCCGGCTCCACTCCCTAAAAAGCCCCCTTAAAACTTAAAACTTACATGTTGTAGAGCGATTTTCACTTGATAGTTGAAAATAGCTCGTATTTGACACGACGAGCCGCAACCACCAAAATTTTTGTCCCAGGATTAACTAGATTAAATTTCAGTACCACGCAGTTTCGTTGACAGGTCTGTGAGAAGACAAAGGAGACCGCGCAGAAGCTCAAAACACCTTCGGTGCGAAAATTGCCAGATGAGAATGTCAACAACTCCATCACGAGGAGCCGCAACCATTTAAATTTTTGTCCCGAAGTTAATTGGATTTATTTTTTGTGAAAACTTTCCGTAAAGAAAGTGATTTAATATTTTTATTGTCCTGTAACAAGTAACGCAAAATTATTATTCCAACAAGTCACACTTAACAGAAAAAATGTAGGACAACATATAACCATTATACGCTGTGGCTATATGCCCGGCAGCCGGGCACGGTCTTAAATGGACTAAATGCCCGGCAGTCAGAAATATTCACATAATCCTGGCGGAAAACCTTATTCAAACCTATTTAGAATATCTGATGTTTGCTTAGAAATGTCAAGCGATTCTAAAATTTATTTTGGTTTGGAAGTGAACGAATCTTCCAAGCTTGTGCTTACCATAAAATCGCTAGGTTCTGAACACTTGGAAACATTCGTGATCAAACTGCCGGTCACGGTCTCAAATGCACTAAATGCCCGGCAGTCAGAAATATTCACATAATTCTGGCGGAAAACCTTATTCAAACCTATTTAGAATATCTGATGTTTGCTTAGAAATGCCAAGCGATTCTAAAATTTATTTTGGTTTGGAAGTGAACGAATCTTCCAAGCTTGTGCTTACCATAAAATCGCTAGGTTCTGAACACTTGGAAACATTCGTGATCAAACTGCCGGTCACGGTCTCAAATGGGTGTATGTAAAACGAGGAACCCACCCGGAACCTGCCGGAACCACCCGGAACCACCCGGAACCACCCGGAACCACCCGGAACCACCCGGAACCTGCCGGAACCCACCCGGAACCCACCCGGAACCTGCCGGAACCTGCCGGAACCCACCCGGAACCTCACAAAAAAATATAGAAAAATAAGAAGAAGAAGAAGAAGAAGAGGAGGAGGTGGAAGAAGAAGAAAGTAGAAAATAGAAAAATTAAATAAGGAAATGATAGAAAATAAAAGATAATGAAAAAAAAAAAGCAAAAAATCAATCAATCAATATATAAACATGCTGTAAAAAGTAGTCTTGAGCTAAAAAGGATGGCACGTGAATAACGTAGTGCTTGCCTGGTGCTTGCCATGCTTGCAAAGGTCAAAGTACAAAGTGTTTTTATACTGGAAAGCACGTGCGTTGTGCGTTTTGTGCATTGTGCAAGTGAGCTTCCACAGACTACTTTACGGCCATGAGTGAGCTCGAGGGGGATGAGATTGTCATAGCTGAATCAGAAGACGAGGAAGAGAAAGAACTTTACCAGTCGGTTTTTAAGACCGAGGAATCACCAGTTGCCAGGTAACTTTTTATTTCAGTTATAGTTACAGTGGTACGCAAGCTTAAAAGCTAATCGCTTCCCTAAAAATTTGCTCACAAATTACACGGTTTTATTTCAGGCTCATGTATTGTTTTGGTTTCGCAATATGAAATTCCGTTGGACTCCCCCCCCCCCCCCCATAGTTTACATTTGTTGGGTTATCATTGTCTTTGTTAAATAATGTTAGTCAAGGAAAATAATTTTGGTAATTGACATTTAATCAGCCATTAGTTATCCGTAAGCTGTTTAATAAATAAGTTAGTACTTTTCATCTCCAGCCATTTGATGTGATATGTATGTATATATGGGACTGAGGGCAGTTGAGAGATCTAGCCAACCGCAGCAAGCCATAAACTCAGATTTTGTCCCCAAATTGAAGCCATATGTGCTTGTATGTTTCGTTCTGGTTGTTTTGTTATGCAGCTCGTTGCGTCTTCACAAAATTTAATGGACCTGCCCTATTAAGCCTCTTCTTTTATGAACTTGTTTCCGGCAAGGAAAGAATTTCGATTATTTAGCTCGTCGTCATCGTTCCGTTCAGTCTTCACAGCACTGTTGAAAGTAAACCGTAAACATTATTTTGTGAACAGATTATTTGGGCACGTTTCCTCGGTTATCTTCTGTGACTAGCGTCAAGTCGTAAAATTTTTGTATTGATTTTTATTATTTTCATGTTATTTTAATTATTATTTTTAATTTTAATTGTTATATTAGTATTTTAATTTTATTTTTTCTTATTTTTTCTTATTTTTATATCTTATTTTTCTTGTTATTTTAATTTTTTATTGCTTTTATTTCTTACTTATTATATTATTTTATTTTATTTTTATTTTTATTATTTTCGGCTGGTTCCGGGACTTACGCATTATCGGTTCCGGCAGGCTCCGGGTGTGTTCCGGGTGGGTTCCGGCAGGTTCCGGGTGGTTCCGGGTGGTTCCGGGTGGGTTCCGGGTGGTTCCGGGTGGTTCCGGCAGGTTCCGGCAGGTTCCGGGTGGGTTCCGCGTTTTACATACACCCGTCTCAAATGCACTAAATGCCCGGCAGCCAGAAATGTTCACAGAATTCTGGCAGCAAACCTTATTGAAACCTATTGAGAATATCTGATGTTTGCTTAGAAATGCCAAGCGATTCTTAAAATTATTTTGGTTTGGAGGTGAACGAATCTTCCGAGCTTGTGCGTACCATAAAGTCGCTAGGTTCTGAACATAAAAACATTTGTGACAGAGTGCCGGGTACGGTCTCAAATACACTAAATGCCCGGCAGCCAGAAATATTCACAGAATTCTGGCAGAAATCCTTATTCAAACCTATTGAGAATATGAGATTTTTGTTTAGAAATTCCAAGCGTTTCTAATCATTTTTTTTTTTTTTTGGTTTGGAAGTGAACGAATCATCCGAGCTTGTGCATAGAGTCTGCATACCATACAATCCCCAGGTTATCGACATTTAGAAACATGCGTTATCAGACTGCCGGTCACGGTTTCAGTTTCACTAAATGCCCGGCAGTCAGTCAGAAGTATGCCCCATAAACTACCATATGTCGATGAAGAAGTGCTAAGTGATACCAACTGAAAAGCGTAATAGATCTCGTATTTAACGGTTTGTTTATGCTGTGCCCAGACTGACAAAACTACAGTAAATTCGAAGGTGATTTGAACTTCGTGACACCATGACAATTTCCGGTTGAGCGTGACGCTTGCTCGTGGCGTAGGTTTAAATAAGGCTTTCTGCCAGAATTCTGGGAATATTTCTGACTGCCGGGCATTTAGTGTATTTGAGATCGTACCCGGCAGTCTGTCACAAATGTTATGTTAAGAACCTATAGCGACTTTATGGTGCGCACAAGTTCGGAAGATTCGTTCACCTCCAAACCAAAATATTTATTAGAATCGCTTGGCATTTCTAAGCAAACATCAGATATTCTCAATAGGTTTCAATAAGGCTTTCTGCCAGAATTCTGTGAACATTTCTGGCTGCCGGGCATTTAGTGCATTTGAGACCGTGACCGGCAGTTTGATCACGAATGTTTCCAAGTGTTCAGAACCTAGCGATTTTATGGTATGCACAAGCTTGGAAGATTCGTTCACTTCCAAACCAAAATAAATTTTAGAATCGCTTGGCATTTCTAAGCAAACATCAGATATTCTAAATAGGTTTGAATAAGGTTTTCCGCCAGAATTATGTGAATATTTCTGACTGCCGGGCATTTAGTGTATTTCAGACCGTGACCGGCAGTTTGATCACGGAGTCGAGAACCCAGCGATTTTATGGTATGCACAAGCTTGGAAGATTCGTTCACTTCCAAACCAAAATAAATTTTAGAATCGCTTGGCATTTCTAAGCAAACATAAGATATTCTCAATAGGTTTGAATAAGGCTTTCTGCCAGAATTTTGAAAAAATTCTGCACTACTGGGCTGAGCAGAAATTTTCTAAGTGTCGAGAGGACAGCGATTTTATAGTATGCCCGCGTTCGGCTTTTTCGGCAGATAGTAAACCAACATTGTTTTTGGACTCGCTCGATATTTCTAAAAAAACATCTAAAACCGTCAAGAAGTTTGAAAGAACCGTTCAGTGGAAATTATGTGAAAATTTCTGACTGCCGGGCATTTAGTCCATTTAAGACCGTGCCCGGCTGCCGGGCATATAGCCACTAACCAAACACAAAATAAACAAGTCAAACAACGATATCTCGAAAGGATCAAATAAACTCGGATCTGTTTAATTTTAGTTACGTTACATGTAATACTACCCGTTTCTCAGCAATTCATAAACTGACTTTAATAACTAACAAGCGACAAGCGCGCCACTTTTATAATTTGCGCGGCATTTTGATGAACTTTCCGCGCAGTGCAGTCGTAAAGCTGTTTCGACTGTTTCAAGCGTACAACCGACGTCTTGATTACCGTAAAGCTGGTCTTCAACGAAGTTTTTGTTCAACGTTTTGAAAGTGCGGGGATAAAGCTTTTACGCTTCTTTTCGAACGAGGTCCACAACACATCGTTCTGGGAACCGGCGGATAGTTATGGAAATGCTCAGAATGCTGTCGATACGAACGACTTCATCGGGATGATTGGTTGCTTGAACTGCTAGACCGTTTGTGGCGAATTATCCGCTATGAGCCAAACAACTCGGCCAGCGATTATTTTCAATAAGATTTGCTGAAGTCATCATCAGATCACTGCCCTACTAAGAAACGGCGTGAGTTCAAGATCTGCTGACAAGAGCTCAAGACTCAAGCTCAAGATTTTCGAACGAGCAGAGTGAAGCCAAGAAGAACATTAGGAAACTGTAAGGCCTTGGAAGCCAAAATTCCATAGCCAACCATGCACAAGTTACAGTCCAAGCTAACAGTCACGTCACCATTTAACTTTGTAACAATCGTGGGAAGAATATACCTGAGAGTTTAAATACAAGCTAATAGTCACGCCACCATTGTAATTTTTGCAACAATCGTGGGTAGAATATACCTGAGAGTTACAAGCTAACAGTCACGCCACCATGTAATTTTTTGTAACAATCGTGGGTAGAATATACCTGAGAGTTACAAGCTAACAGTCACGCCACCATTGTAATTTTTGTAACAATCGTGGGTAGAATATACCTGAGAGTTACAAGCTAACAGTTACGCCATCAAATTAACTTTGTGACCATCGTGGGTAGAATATACCTGAGAGTTACAAGCTAACAGTCACGCCCTTAATTTAACTTTGTAACGATCGTGGGTAGAATATACCTGAGAGTTACAAGCTTACAGTCACGCCACCATTGTAATTTTTGTAACAATCGTGGGTAGAATATACCTGAGAGTTACAAGCTAACAGTCACGCCCTTAATTTAACTTTGTAACGATCGTGGGTAGAATATACCTGAGAGTTACAAGCTAACAGTCACGCCACCATTGTAATTTTTTGTAACAATCGTGGGTAGAATATACCTGAGAGTTACAAGCTAACAGTCACGCCACCATTTTAACTTTGTAACAATCGTGGGCAGAATATACCTGAGAGTTACAAGCTAACAGTCACACCACCATTTTAACTTTGTAACAATCGTGGGTAGAATATACCTGAGAGTTACAAGCTAACAGTCACGCCACCATTTTAACCTTGGAACAATCGTGGGTAGAATATACCTGAGAGTTACAAGCTAACAGTCACGCCACCATTTTAACTTTGTAACAATCGTGGGTAGAATATACCTGAGAGTTACAAGCTAACAGTCACACCACCATTTTAACTTTGTAACAATCGTGGGTAGAATATACCTGAGAGTTACAAGCTAACAGTCACGCCACCATTTTAACCTTGGAACAATCGTGGGTAGAATATACCTGAGAGTTACAAGCTAACAGTCACGCCACCATTGTAACTGTATACAGTCATGGGTTTAAAGAACCATTTCTGACTTTGGAACATCGATAACTCTCCGTTTACGTCTGTGATCATCAGCTGAGCGGAAGTCTTCAAATTTAAGCGGCCGGAGGTAAGAACTTTTTTTTACTGGTGATAAACAGATTTTTTGTTTATAAGTTTTTATGTCGCAGTTATAAACGCACTAATGTACCACAACAAGCGATGCTTAACTGGTGTTACTTTCCTGGATTTCTTTTGTTTTCACTGCAAAATTATGCATTAAAGTCATTTTCCTTTTCAAGACTACCGCAGAAGGAAAGCAAAACGGAAAAATGAAAAGAAACAAATAATAAAGATGAAACAAGCAAGAATCGGAAAGCTTTCCATACAAGTTCTTCCATTTAACATTTTTTGTAGTGCTTATTTGCTAAAAGTTTCATTGCAACTGTGAAATCGCAATTTCCGCTTGTCGCAATAGAATAAAATTGAAATCGGACGCGAGTTGTTTTGAAAACGCGAAAAATTTTCATTGTTCGTGCCGAAAACGGCGAAACCGCATCGATTTTAAAAGTCATAAAACAGTAATGAATTGTGGCTAGTTTGCGAGGAGTAAACAGATCTTAATTAACACAGTGGACATGGTGCGGAAAGCGAAAAGTAAAGATATAAATAGTCTCGAAAGATGTGAAAGCGTGGCTCAGATCAGATGAGATCAGACCTAACCTGCGATCATGCCCTCTCCCATAAAAAAAACGCCTGATCGCAGCTTAGATCAGACCCAGATCAGATCTTCACTTTTAAACGCGCTATCAGTCATTAATCATCATTAGCTGAAATTTACTGCTTAACACCATTTAAGACCGAGACTAATCATTCCAAAACAATAATGAAATAAAATAATAAAATAAACCGGCCAACCAGGCTCGCGTCTATTCCTAGAACGATGTGTAATTACATGTATTGTTCATTTGCAAGGCTTAATTCACAACGTGAAATTTACATCCAACTCTAAATTCACAACGTGATATTTTTTCTCGTAATCGATAAAGTGAAAGATCAGTGTGTCAGATTAATTGACATGTGGTTTGGGATCCTGTGGTTCTTTGACACCTTCGGTTCATCTCTCCAGGTAAAAATATTTTAGGAATGTGCCCTTACGTTCCAAATTCTTTGAAGTGCCGCCGGCAGCCGTGCCAAAATTTTGGGGGTTGCGGCTCCTCGTGTTCCTTTGTCTTTGTCATTGCTGCGTTTAGTAATTGATTAAAAAAACTTAGGCCACTTTATCATCTAACCAGAAGCAAACTCTTTCAAACACGTTTTCTCACGCTTTTTGCCTCGCGTTTTGATTGGTTCGCTTTTTGGTTTTGCGACACTCAATAGCCCATATTCGTGTTCTCGGTACCGGACTGAAACTAGCTTGAAATCGAGGCTAATGCGGGGAATCTTTTCAAATGCAAATGACACCAAGCTATTTTTAATGATTCTTTCTTATTAGCCTCCATTTCAAGCTAGTTCCAGTCCAATTCCGAGAATGCAAATATCGCCATTTTGGGGTTGGTTAAAATGTAATTTACCAGAAGATTCTGGCTCTACTTACTGGGACATGGGATCCTGACTGGGACAGTTTCACGATTGGGCGCATGGGAAGCCCACTAAACTCTAACAAATCGGTTTCAAGTTGTGAACTCGTACCGGTCCAGCACAAAATCGTTCGCGCCAACAATGAATTTGATGTTCAACACTATGCATGTTTCACATTTTCTGTGAAAATCCGAAAAATGTTTGCATCCTTCTTTCAAGCTGTACTGTACAAACATACAGAAGTGCTTTCCGGGAATTATGAAATAACACCTCTGTCTCAACGTTTTCCCAAATGGCTGCGAAATTTTCAAAGACAATTTTCCTGCAAAAGTTATTTGGCCCCTTGCAATTATTCCTTTAACAATTTGGAATTTAATGAGCTAACGATATAGCTTGCCCATGCGCAAATCATGAAGCACTCTCTTTAATAGTTTAAGGTTATAAAAGTATCTTATATGCGTTTTGAAAATAGCTCAAGGAAAATACGCGCGCTTATTGGTTAATAATCGTGTTTCTATAACTCGATAGAAACACAAAGAAGTTGTCGTTTTTCGTTATTTTCCTTGGGCTATTTTCTAAAAGAAACAGAAAACATTTTCTTCGTTTTTCTATCGAGTTATAGAAACACTCGTGAAAGTTTGGGAGAACTCGAAAAAGCTGTGGAAACACTCGCCTGCAGCTCGTGTTCTCACAGCATTTCTCGTTCTCCCAAACCTCCACTCGTGTTTCTATAACTCGATAGAAACACGGAAAATGTTTTCTATTTCTTAAATATTATCAATAGGTGCGGTCACACACTATTCATAGTAAAAGGCATTACCCGTGGTATCGAGTGGTATTTTTTACATCACACTTGTGAAAGGGCGTTTCGTTTGATCCTCGACTCACATTTCAATTTCATTTCACACTCACATTTCGATTTTGCACTTCTTTGACGTATCCATGAAAATTTACCACGGGAAATGAGGCCCCGTTAGGGGGGGGGGGGGTCTGACTATCCCGTATCCCATTAATTTTTGGCCTAAATATCCCGTATCCCGTTAATTGCGGTGGCTTGTATCTCCAACGTTTATGTTCCATATCCCCGAATCTCTTGTTTAAATTTCCCGTATCCCGTTAATTTTTCCCCCAAATATCCCGTATCCCTATACTTTTTTGCCCGAATTTCCCGTATCCCAAAAACCCCTAACAGGGCTTCGGAAATTTACTTCGTAAAATGTCGGTTAATCACGTCAAATGCAGTTTCCCCGTGGACACACATGTACTTGGGGAGTTCTGGGCCAAAATTTTTTTGAGTTTTGGGCCAAAATTTTTTCAAGGGTGGGGGAGGGGGGGTGACGGTGTGGTGCGCTTGCCAACCCGGCTCCACCCTTGAAAAAATTTTGGCCCAGAGACTCCCCATGATCATGTGTGTGGGGAAGCAAGGAGAGAGCAGCGGGGAAACAAAAGGAGAGACCCTGCACCAAAGAGGAAACATGGAAAACAGCGCGGCCACAAAATCAATGGGGCAACTGGAGAGGAAACTCAAATTTCACAATGTTTTTTTTTTTCGTCCGCTTCACGCATCGCCTCAACAACTTGTTGAGTTATCTGTCTGACATCATTCAGCCAAACTGGAGAAGAAAGTTCCGCAAAAATAACGAAAAGCATGTGAAATATCGTGATCATTTTGAGTTATGCAGTCAACCTTTAATTATACTTAAAGATATTTTTTTTGTTTTTCCCTCAAACTTCAGTTCAAATTTGCAGTGCTTGGCGCCGCGAGTTTTCTCATAAGCTGTTCTTGAAGCTCTTTTTTTATCTTTTCAACATCAGGCAGTTTACTTAAAGATGGTTTTTTTGTGAGCTTTGCTCGTACCTTTTCTTTTAACTCATTGTACTGTTCCAATTCAGAAAGAATAATCTGAAACTCAGAATCACTAATGCGATTATCAATTAAAGCCTTGGAAACCAGCTTGTCAACACTCGCACGTTTTGCAAGGCCAAGAGTAACAATCTCCTGGTGTTTAGACATTTTTTTGTCAAGTTTTTTACCGGCAAGAATCAAACCGGAGGAAGCAACAGAGAATAAACCACCAACAACACCAAGAGGGATGGCAACGGGTATTCCGACCCCTGTTAGAGCAGACGCAAGTCCAGCACTAGAAAAAACAGCGCTGAGTCCGCCAAGACCGCCGGAAATCCAGTTAACAGCCGTTTTAGTGCGTTTAAATTTTTTTCGAACAAGCCTATAGTGGTCAACCTCTTGAGTCAACTTTGCAGCGATTTCGTTCACCTTTCCAAGGCGAAAGTCTTGGGGCATTTGTTGAGTTATTTGCAAAGACTCATGGCCTTCAATAACAGGGTATATCCTGCTTTGTTCAACATAAGCAGGAGCGCTCGGTAACACGTTTGATTTTGACATCTTGTATTAAAAGCAGATTTTATTTTTAATTGTTAAAGTATTTCTAATTCAAATTCAAGAGGGAAACCCTTGAAATTTAATAACTCCCCGAGTTCATCTCTAACTGATACTGTCACACCGTTTACATATTGACCAGAAGAAGTGTCACGCAAGACATTTGAATCAAAATTGTAAGAGATTTTTTCATACGGTTTGCCTCTCAAATCGAATCGAGCCAAAATACTTGATCTTTTTCCATCGAGAAAATTCTTTTCTTTGTCAACAAGGTCGCAGTGAATAAAATAAGTAGACAGGCAGTGTTTTTTGTTGAATGTGAACCCTGATAAAGTTTCTACAATATCAAACAGTTTGTAAAATTCCTCGCTGAAATTTATAACAACTCGCTCAAATTTAGAATTTTGAAGAATCATCACGCCCGCGGGCGTGTCGGCATCTGTAAAATTTATGTATTCGTTTTTTTGTAAGACTTTCTTTAAAGCTTCAACAAAAGTCTCAATGGTGTAAAAACCGGGTTGTAAATTATTCACAAATTTATAATTTTGCTCTTTATCTATTAACGTGACCGTTCCACCCTTAAAATTAAACCACGAGTTGTAAAGCGAACAGCTTAAAAGCCTGATATACTTTGGCTTCGTAATTGGATAGTCGAAATTAACAGTGAAGTCGTTTGAAGGAGCTTTGAACGTGAGCACAACCATTTTATATAAAAGAAAATATATTCAATATTTTAAACAAAAATATGTCTGTCGAAGTTATTTCAAATTCAAGAGGTAATCTCCAAAACGAAAGTGATTGGCATCACATTGAAATCGAAAAGTTCACCATTCTCATCTTTGACTGAAATAGTCAAACTGTTTACCTCTCGACTTTTCGAAGTGGCCCGAACATGCTGAGGCTCTGACTGATAAAAAACTTTATCCCAAGGTTCACCTTTTATATCAAAGTTGGCAAGAAGGGTGGATGGTTTTCCATTGAACTGATTTTCTTGATGGTCAATCAAGTCACAATGGATGAAGTACGTTGAAGGGGAGTTCAGTTTTTTTGAAAACAATAACGGAAAGAATGGTCCGACAATGTCAACGCCAAGAAGAGATCTCAAATTTTCATCAATTTCAAGGTTATCCAATTTTGTGTTGTAGACAAACATTTGACCAAAGGGTGTGTTGATTTCTGCTTTTAAGGTGTCACTGTCCGGCAAAAGACCATTTTCAATTTTACTTGCCAAAGATTTCAAGGTGTAATGGCCCGGTAAAAAGGTGATGGTTTTGTTCTTTGTTTTCGATTTAAGTCTGCCCACTTTTTTCAGGTTAAACCACGAATTTGGAAGCGAGCAGTTCAAAAGCCTGATATACTTTGGCTTTGGAATTGGACGGTCGAAATAAACAGTGTAGTCGTTTGAAGGTGCGATGATTGTGTGCACAACCATGTTTTGTTTATTGAAGAAAAAATATTTTGTTTAAATAATCGCAATGCAAGGAGAGTACAGTGATGATTTTGCAAAATATCTTAGCAGAGTGAGAAATAAATTAAGACATGGCACTTCAGAAAGCCAAGATGCGAAGAAAGCACCGGTCAGCAAACCACACACCCAAGAAGTGGAAAAAACACCTGTTGTGAAGAAAAAACCTGTTGTGGAATATATTGACGGTTTTCCAAAATGGCTTACGCAAATCAGTGAAAAAGAAGACTTGCCAATTCCAGCGGTGCCATTCCACGAAGCGGCCCCCAGTTTGAAGAAAATATTCAACAATGACTTGAAGATATACGTAACACCGGATTGGTTCTTTACAACGCGGTTCAGGGAGGTGTTTCAAAAAATGAAGCTGCCTCTGGACCAATCGCCTGGGGAGGATGGCGCTGACGAGGTGAGGCATTGGCTGGCAACACCTGACATGAAATATTGGCCACAGCAAATGAATTTTGCCACCTGGTGCGCGACCACGGGCTGCGGAATTTCACGGGATATTTTTGATGAAGAGCACACATCTTTGGAACTGCCACCGCAAGTCAGGGCATTTTTTGTTTTCCACGTGTACTTCACGGTCAGACGGATTTTGTATCAGCTCGGAGGCCCCCAAAACATTTTCGCGTTGCCGGGTGATCCAGCATTTACCCAGAGAAACAATCCTTATGATGTTGCTTCGTACGGAAGGATTTGCCATGAATTTGGGATCGAGGTTACGAGTGACTTCCGCTTCACGCCCGGCAGCGGGACGTTTCATAATTGGCCAGGCGGGCCGCATTACAAACGCCACCCAACAAGCGTCGCATACAACCAATACGACTGGTTTTGCGCGAACCATGCCGAAGGGCTGACACCAGCCGGCTTGAGCCGAATAAACCAGTCGATCGAGGCTTTCGTGTACTGCGTTCTCGGCGCACAAGTGGATCAAAGAAGCAGCATCCAGGGCACTGGAGGCCGAGCGCGTGAGGTCCAAAGCCAGTTTCTTCACCTGTTTGAAGACGCAGTGATACAGCCAGATTTGTCAGCGTCTGTTCAAAGATACCAACTTACCATTGACGAGGCGAAAGTCAGGCTGAACCTTGCTTTGTGCCCGGGCGCATGGCTGATGCCAGGCTACATGGTGATCAACACAGAAAGCGTTATGGGCTACAACAACTTCCTCAAACAAGCTGTGGCGGGGATGAAACTTGGAATAAACAACCAGATCAACAAGGACAAAAAAAAAGTGACCCATCAACCCATGGATGGAGAGAAACCAAAATACAACCCACCAAGCAGCCACCCTTCGAACCCAATTCACAAAGCGGCCACAGCTGAAAGCAAAAAAGATCTGGAGCCTTCTGCCAAAACACCTGCGGCCACAGCTGAAAGCAAAAAAGATCTGGAGCCTTCTGCCAAAACACCTGCAACAGGGGTGCGGGGTGAACCCCGCGCACAAACGGTTGAAACAGCCAGCACGGACAGTGAGGCTCATGACACGAACAAAACGGCTCTGATAGTTGGCGTGGTCGCACTTGCGGGTTTGGTGTTTTTGGCGTCCCGCTAACTCTGTTTTTTGGTCAAGCGCTCAATCAAAAAGGCGACAACAGCCAAAATCACAAGCCAGGCGTGCTCAGCCAGAAACCCGAGGACCTTACCAGCAGTTGTGAAAAGAAAAGAAACAATCGAGCCAAGGAGACCTGGAAGTACGGACAATATTTTTTTACCGAGGTCTTTTAGCCCGTTTCCCAAAGCTTTGCCGAATGCTTTGACAGCATTGACAACAGGTTTCGTTAAAAGCTTTACGATTTCCATGATGAGAATACCGGCGGCAATTAAGATCGCTGTCACCGTGAAACCGTATTTTTTGAAGACATTTTTGATTTTTTCTCTGACTCTTTCACGGAAAGAAAGCCTTTCAAGTTCTCTTTCTCTTTCAGCCTCGATTTGATTTTCTTCATTCACGAGCCGCTCAACGTTTTCACGGGCGTGCTCTCTTTCATCAGACGGGGCATTTTCATCATTAACGATTTCTTTTTGCTTTTCTTTTTCTTGTTGTATTTCTTTTTCTTTTTCTGTCCTTTGTTCTTCATTTTTTTCAAATTCTTGAAGGGGGATCGATTCAAAATCAATCGACTCGTAATCATTGTTTTCCAACCGTTCAAGTTCTCGCTGGAGATCAGTCCGTTCTGCAATTTGTCTTTTTGCTCTTTCTCGGGCTTTTTCTCTTTCTGTTGGGCTTTGCTTTTCATCGTCTGCAAATTTTTTATTTTCATAAATGTCTTGTGACAGTGTTCCAATTTTTTCATCGATTGTTTCTCTTCGACTTTTCCCAAGTTCACGAGTTATTTCTTTTGGAAGTGCAGGATTTATCCGGAATTTATTCGTTTTTGTGTCTCTTGTTGTTAAAAAATATGTTGTTGTTTTCACACCTTTTTTGGTGGCTCTAAATAAACCGACTTTCACCCTATTGTTTTCCATTCGGACATTAAGATCTTCCAACTTTGCAAATGGAAACTCTTTTTTAAGAAAATCATCAGCAACCATGATTGTTGTCAAATCGTTTTTTGGAGGATCAGGCTTAGGATAAGGCAGATCTTCTTCGATATAAGAGGTTTCTGCAGTGGAAGAACTCCTTGACCTTTCCCTCACACGTTTCAGGCGATCTCTCATTTCTTGTTCTTCAGGAAAACCGGAATCCCCGTCGCCATGATCAAGATGTTCATATTTCTCATCATCTTTCTCAGCATCTTTCTCATGATCATCATCATGTTCCAAAAGAGGGTCTTTTTCTTCTTCCATCATTGCCATTGCGAAATATAAATTCTATTTATTTTCAATTTAAATAAAAATGTGCAGCTTTCAATACCATGTTTGTGCAAACAGAAGTTGACGGAAGAAGAGTGGAACGTGCGGTGCAAACAAACCTTCATCCAGAGCACAGCCAAAAAACTGGCCTCGCGATGAAAGCCGAGCGCGTGGTCAATCGCATCACTTTTGATCGCAGCGAAGCCAACCCCGGGGAGACCTTATATGTTTACGTGCCCAAGCTGGATCAGAACGAGGTTCTCGTGCCAGGCACGCTCGCACTGGTCTTCAAAATCGACTTGGCGGGAGGGGACGCTGACAACTTCCTCGTTCAAAACGTCACCCGCGCCCTGGTCGATAAACTGCATGTGAAGTTCGGCGCGGAAACACTGCAGGACACGGATGGATATGACATCTACAAGATCTGGGAGGACCTTTTTCTCTCGCAGGAGGAGCGGGACGACATGCTGCTCGAGGGCATCCAGTCTGAAGACCTCTGCAAGATCCGCTCAGACTCGGGAGACAAGAAAACCTCGGGTGTTGACAAAGAAAACGCGCTGGAAAAGGTTTACGGGAAAAAATACCGGATCCGCCTGGACCACTCAATACTGACCGACCACGGCGTCTTTTACCCCCAAGCGCTCCTCCACGACCTCCTGTTTCAGCTGAAGCTCGCGCCGGCCTCGCAGGTTGTCAAAGGCTCTGACCCCGATAAACTGAAATACAAGCTGACAAACATCCAGCTCGAGTTTGAAACAATCAGAAGCAAGACCTTGGCGGACGAGGCTCGCAGCGTTTACACCGCGGGAAAGGGGTTCAAATACGACCATGTGGTGCGGCCCGAGGTGGTCAGCTTCAAAAAAGAAGTGGCCTCAAGCGTGACCATCAAATTTAACGCCCAAAAAAGGTCCCTGAAAGGCCTTCTTCTCCTTTTCGTTGAGCCTTACATTGCAGGAGCCCGGGATTCAGAAAAGTACATTAATCCGTCCCTGAAGAAAGTCGTTGTCACGGTGAACGGCTCGACCAACAAGCTCTTCAACAACGGCCTCGGAATCACGGATGCTTGGGCCGAAGTTGACCGCTTTTTCGGAAAGAAAGCCCAAAAAACAAAGCACATGAATCCGGTAAAGTTTTTCACCGAAGACAGGTTCGGGCTTCTGATTGATTTGCGCACATCGGGGGATCCAACGCTGCATGGAAGCGGCACGCGGCTTGTGAACACAACACATGGAGTCCAGCTTGAAATCGAGCGGGACCTCATTGGCGCAGGCGATGTGAAATGCCACATCTTTGCAATTTCGGACGCGCAAATAGACATTAAAAATCAGCAATTAGTTTCAGTGCTGCACTGATATATGGACCCAAACAACATCCCGTTCAACGCTCTCATCGTCGGGCCGACGAATTCGGGCAAATCAAAGTTTGTGGTGGAACAGCTCCGCGGTCCTTTCCACGGCAAGTTCGACTTCATCACGCTCATCTGCCCGACATTCGCGCACAACAGGACTTTTCATCGCTTCGCTTTGGCGGACCCGCGTTTCAAAGTTATCATTTGTGAACAGCATTTTGTTGAAGCCTGGCTGAAAGTGGTTTGCCTTGAATTGGAGGGCACCAATGCGCTCATTATCCTCGATGACTGCGCGGCCTCGAAAGATGTGAAAAAGCGCACGGGCCAGCTGGTCAATCTCGCGTTCAGCGCCCGCCACACAGGATTCAGCGTGTGGGTGCTCGCCCAAAAGCTGACCAGCATCACAGCCTCTTTCCGCGAAAACGTTGCGGCGCTTGTGCTTTTTTACACACCCTCGTGGAAGACAACGAAAGCGGTTTTTGAAGATTACGCCGGCGAACTTTCTCAAGATGAGTACAAAGACCTCATTTCGAGGTTGAAAAAAAATAAGTTCTCCTGCCTTGTGTTCGCACTTCGGCACCCGTTCGGAATAAAATTCAAGCTCAATTAAAAATTCACAACTTATACACAAAATGGCGAACCCATCAACACTCGAAATTGATGAACAAGTCTTGACCAACATTGCGGGCTTGCTTGAAGCTGAGGCAACGAGCGCACCGGCCAGCAATTTCCCCGCAGTTGTTTCAACGCAGCCCGATATCCCAGCGCTGCGCGAGCAGCTGGCCGTGCTGGTGTCGACAGGAAAATCAAAAGAAGCCATCGGGACGCAGCTTTCACACGACGATGTGAAGCGCCTCTCTGACAAAGATGTTGAGAAATACATCAAACGCTACCATGCGTACGTGGGCTCCAAGACAACGGACAGTTTGCTCGACGGCTTCCTTTTTGTTTTGACCAAAGCGGTCGGAATGGTCGTCAAAATCAAAGACATCGAGGCTTATCAAAAAGAAATCAAAAACGACTGGATCATCAACAATCAGCTCTCCAACATGGCCGGCAGCACAGCTTTGACTTGCGGCCGTGGTCTCGCTGTGGCCAACGCGGCGATGATCACTGCAAAACACATTGATTTTGATTCTTTCAAGCACGAAGCGCAAACGACTGAAATTGCTGAGCTTTCCTCACCAACTGCTGAACATTCCTGACCAACTGCTGAATAATTCCTCACAAATTAAACAAAAATTTCTTTCAATATACCATGGCTGAAGAACAACCGACCGTTGCACCACAGGAAAGCCAAGTGACTTCACAAACGCCGCCAACAAAGCCCGCCAAAAATCCCAATCGAGTGGCTGCGGGCAAAGCGACTGCTGATAAAACTCGGCAGGCCCGCGAAGCACAGAAAAAAGCCCTTGATGAAGCAAATGGCAAACTTGCATCAATTGGGAATGCGCAAGCTCAACACCCCGTGGAGGCGACGCCGGAGCCCACCGTGTGGCAAGCCCCACACCCCGCAAAAACCGGTCTCAGCACAAACGAATGGCTCACACTCGCCGGAATTGGCGTCGCGCTCTTCACGACTTATGTCAAGCGTGAAGACATCCAGCGCTTTTTCACACGGGAACCTGCAGGGGGGCAAGCCCCACACCCCGTGGAGGCGACGCCAGCACCTGCAGTGGAGCAAGCCCCACACCCCAGGGTGGCGACGCAGCCATCAAGAAATGCCTTTCGACCGATGGATTAAATATTTACACAATAAACAAAACATGAAAATTGACGGTGCCCAAGCTGTTGCATCAGGCGTTGGTATTTTTGCAATCACCTTTGTGTGGTTCAAACTTGCCTTCGCCTTTGCTGATACAATCATGCTTCTCTGGGATGCACCATTCATTGAAGAAGACGAAGATGAAGATGAGGAATTTCCTGTGTTGCCAATTTACCCTGACGAGAAACCGCCAAGCTATGCAGATTCACTGGCTGATGAAGATGATTAATTTCTTTTGAACGTTTATTTTTTTTTTCTTTTATACCAAACATGCCTGAAAACAATCTTGTAAAAAACGCCATGGAGGCCGCGACTCTCGTTGGCCTCTCTGCTGGCATTGGGTGGGCTGTCAAAAAAGCGTTCAGAAGTTTTACAGATGACCCTTCAGATTCCATCGAAAACTTCGCAATGTTCACTGGTGTGATGACGGGCAGCATCTGGCTCAAGAAGTACCTGGAAGACCAGAAAATCCTCCCGACCAACGTTTGAACACCCAAAAATCATTTGAAAAAATGGCGGCAATTTATAATCATGGCAAGTATCGCAATTATGGTTGGCGGTGCTTTGGTGAACGCAGCGGCTTTCATCGGCGGCAGTTATCTGGCGAAGGCTTTGGATGGTGATGGCCAGGCCTCGCGTGAAGAAACAGAGCGCCACGACCGAGCTATGGAGGAGTATCAAGCTGCGTACAACAAATTCGTGCGCGACCGCACCAAACGTCTCGACTGGATTGAAACAAACGAGCGCATGAAAGCTGACGCCAAGCAGGATTTCACAAACACTGACTACGCTTTAAAACTTTACAACCAGGCGCATCCTGAAGAGGCTCCTCTAAAAGAGCCCAAATTTTCGGATTTTTATCAACCAAGCCAGCGGCAAAAAAATGGTGAACTCATGTTCGTCGGGGCCGGGGCTCTCGCTTTGGGCTACGCTGCTTTCCGGTTCTTTTAAACTTTTTTTTACCTCTTTTATATGGATTTCTACTGTGTGTACGAGAAGAAGATCACCCCCAACGTTCGTGGGAGTGAAAGACTCGGAAAAACAAAAAATGGGCAAACCTTTCTGAAAGTCAAATGCGCCTCTTGCGGGAAAACCAAAACAAGATTCATCTGCTAACATTTAAACTTTTTTTCACCTCGTTTATATGGATACCAAACTCGCAAAGATATACTACAGCCCTGGAGGTTATTGGAAAGGCATGGCCGCCATCAAAAAACTGGCCGCGGCTGCAAACGTCCCGGAAGACACCGCAAAAAAGTGGTTGATCCAGCAAGCCCTCTGGCAGATATTCCTTCCGGCGCCGAAGCATATTCCTCGACCGAAATTCGACGTGTCCTTACCCAACAAGGTCCACCAGGCGGACCTTCTTTTTTTGCCTCACGATAAACTGCCTCGCGGTCGCAAAGTCTGGAAATACGCGCTGAACGTTGTCGACGTGGCCAGCCGTTTCAAAGAGTCCGAACCCTTGACCTCGAAAAATTCTGATGAGGTTGCCCAGGCTTTTCAGAAAATTTACAAGCGCGGCCCTTTGAAATGGCCTGAAATGTTGCAAGTTGACCCTGGGCGCGAATTCATGGGCGCTGTGACGAAAGTCATGGAAAATCACAAAACTTTCATCCGGCGCGGGCGCGTCAACATTCACCGCGATCAGGCCATTGTTGAACGTTTCAACCGCACCCTTGCCGAACGCCTGTTCGGTCACCAGTATGCCGTGGAAATGCGGCTGCCTGAGGGCCAGCGGTCCAGGGCATGGGTGAAAAGACTTCCTGAAGTTGTTTCGGCTTTGAACAACGAGGTGACCAGCCTCATCGGAAAGAAACCCGCTGTTGCAATCAAAGAGAAATCTGTTTTTTCGAAACCTTCGACTGCTTATCACAGACCTGTTGGGAAGGATGAAAAAATCCTGCCATATCTTGTTCAGGTTCGCCATCTTTACGAACCTGGTGAGCTTGAAGGGGGGAAAAAAAGAGCCACGGATCCGATTTGGTCTTTGAAAGTTTTCACCATTGAAAAGGTTTTACAAAAACCCGATCAGCCCGTTCTGTACTATTTGCATGATGGACCCAAGCGAGGTTTTGTGCGTGAAGAGCTGCAGATTGTCCCAAAAAACACCGTTCTCCCGCCAGCCAGCGTGGACAGTTGAACAAACAAATGAAATTTCAAAATGGGCCGTGGACGCAACGGTGTTATTGTTCAAACCTCAAGCAAAGGAAAAAAACGCGCCATCAAAGAGCTTTCCAATAATGCATGCTCTGTTGTTTTTAAAAAACCCTGCCCATCCTGTGAAAAGGAAGTCATTTTTCTTGATCAAGCCATTGTGAATTATTTACAAAGTTTGGACCCGCGTGAGGTGGCTCAAACATTAAAGTGAATGCCTTCCAGAAAAGCCGCCATCTCTTCGAGTTCCTCTTCTGTGAGAGGGGCATCTTTGAAACCGTATGCTTTTGTGTGGATCCCGTCATCCGCGATCCAGCGTTTTGAATCGAACGCGCACAGTGAAATCTTGTCCACGTGCATGGAGTAAATTTCATGCCCCCTGCTATGCAGAATGTTCATCCCATGCTTCATCCGTTTCTCCTCACCAAAAATCATTTCACGGTAATGCTCGTGTTTGATGTTTTTCTGGACGACGCACTTTTTCACCCCCTTCGCCTTTTTGATATTTTTTTCGTCCTCTCGGAAGATGGAATACATTTTTGACCTGAGACAGATGGCTTCCGCGATCGGAGCTCCCGCGCACTCGTCTTTCATTTTGCCCAGGACCTTTTTGTTCTCGTCTGAGTGCAGTGGATGGCCCTTCGGGTAATCGCTAAGGTCGTACATTTCCAGCGTTGCCGCGATGTCCTTGTAAACGTCTTCTGTTTCGATCTCGAGCAGGAGGCTGTCCGTGTCCGTGTACACCAGCTCGCACTTGTCGCCGTACTGCTTTTTCAGGTGGTTGTAGAAATAGTCGTACATCAGGATCTTGCTGTTGTCCAGGATCGTCATCCCCGTGTACACCGGTTTGTTCAGCACCAGCTTCCCCTTGTGCAGGTGGATGCCCGCCATGTTTTTTGTGAAGTTTTCGAACCTGGCATACCGCGGATTTGCAACCAGTTTTCTGATCTTCCGTTTTTGTTCGCTTTTCACGATTCTGATGTCCGTTCGCTTCCGCAAGTTCTCCATCGTTTTCCCGAACACCGAGTTGTTCATCAGTTTGTAAAAGTCTTTCTCAAAAGCGCTCTTCGCTTTTTTCCGCAGCTCCGTGTTCTTCATGATGTACGGTTTCATCCACGCCGTCTGCTCGAACTCCAGAACCTTGTGCACTTTTTTCAGTTTCATCCCCTGTTTCAGATAGAACTGCAGGTTCCTGTAGTGCACCACGTAGTTCTTTTTATCTTCCAGGGTCAGAAGCAGTTTCTTTTCTTTTGGAATTTTTATTTCCAGCTTTTTCATCAGGCGGTGCTGGTAGCCGGACATGTCCTCCTGTTTTACCGCCTTTTTTTCTGGCGCCAGCGGGTAGCTGTTGTGCGCTTCGTGCAGCTCCGCCGGATACTCGAGGTCAACCTCGAGGATCCAGCCCTTCTTCGCGTCTTCTTTTTTCCTCCGGATCTCTTCTTCCGTGGGCAGGTCCTTTTTCCATTTAAAACCTCGCACAGGCATTGGCTGGCACATGGCCCAGCCGTACAGATTATTCGCGTCGAAATACATGAGAAATTTTTTCGGTTTGGTCTCATCATATCCCTCCACCTCCGGGTTGTTGGCCCTGACATACCTTTTGCTCACATTTGAGATCCCGCCGCGCATCCCTTTTTCCACGAATATGTGCTTGTCAATGTCGGTCAGGAGCTCCAGCTTCATGTCTGTCATTTTCAAAAGCGCGTCCCAGCTCAATCCTGGTGATGTGAAATAATTCGCCGGGTCCAACCCGTACTGCTCTTGACACAAATCCCTGAAATTTTCAAAAACATCCGCCAGCAGCGTCACGTCCGTCAACACATACAGATCATGATAGTCCCCCAGATTTTCACATCCAAACGCTTCCCACACCCTCTGCGCGTGCGCGTATTCCGCGTCTGAAATCTCTTCGTCATTCAGTTTGCTGTAGAACATTCTTTTGTGCGGCAGCTGTGTCTCGCCGAACCTCTCCCAGGCGTCTATGTACTCATACGGGTAGACCCCTTTTTGGAATAACAGATCAACCGGACCCTTGTCTTCAAACACTGTTTTGGTGATTTTCAGTTCCTCTTTTGGCGTTGCCCCCACAAGTGAACTGAGACTCGCTTGCATGAAATTCAGACTGTCAATGAACTGCAGATTCCCCAATGAAAATGAAATGTACTTTTCCATGGTTTTTGCGATGCATTTCACATCTTTGTTCTGCTTTGCCACCCCCTGCATCAAGTGGTGTGAATCGTAGCCTGAAAAGTTGTGAAATACAACAGGGATTTTGAATGTTTTGGGTTTCAGTTTCAGTTTGAAATTACACTCATTGTGTGCTGCTCCGCGAAACTTGCCTGTCACGTGGCAATGGTCTCTCACAGCATCTCTGAAAAATGGTCTTATCAGTGGTTCTTTGCAGAAAATGCAGTCTTTTTGTTCTGGGGGGTTGTCCGGCTTTTTCAGAAAAAGTTTCTCTTTTTCTTTCCTTTTCCAGAAACAACCGAAATGCGCTTGTCCCAAAAAAATGTTTCCTTTCCAGACAGGTCTTTTGTCCGAGAAATTTTTTACCAGCAGACTTTTGTTGCAAATGTGGCAATTTTTTGCCGTTTTGAATGCAGCCCAGTCTTCCGGTCCAATTTCAAATTTCTTTTTGCTGGCTTTTTCCACCCTTTCTCTCAAAATTTCCTCCTCTTTTTGAATTTCTTCCAAGAAAACTTCCGCCGCATCCCCCCCTCTGTAAAAACCTCTGCTCACGATTTTTCCATCGCTTCTCACACACACCCAGGCGTACCCGCATGCTTCGTGGATTTCAGTTTTCACTGTGCACCCTTGCTCTTCGCGACATTCAACCTTTTTTACCAGCGCTTCAAAGTCTGCATAAATCACGTAAGGCGATTTCATCTGTTTTTGGGAATTTTGGTATTCCAGAATGTTTTTCCCTTTTTCGGGCATCTCGATCACCGCGGGCCTGCCATCCAAACCTTCGCAATGTTTTTGGTGCTCTTCCAGCTTTTCTTCTGTTCTGAAATGTGAAATACACAGATTGCAGAAGTGCTTTTTTCCGTTATGTTTTGTCTGATCATAAATCAGGGCGCTCATTCTTTTGACCCAGCAGTAATGGTTTCTCTCTCCGGACACAATCATTATCAAATTGATCCTTTCCACTTCTGGTCCTTTCTTGCTGAACAACAACCCGCCCATGAAACAGTCTTTTTCTGCGTCCCAGCCATATAAATTGATTGCCAGTCCTGGGTTTTGCTCCTCAAGATTTTTTAGCTGTTTGATTGGTGTTGGGAAATCGATTCCTTTCCAGTTCATTTTTTCGTCAACATTTTTGTATTTGCTGGGTCTTTCCGCATGATCTTTGACTGGGTAAAGTGCTGATCTCAGCGCCCACTTCAGGCACTTTTTGTCTGTGTTTTGCACGTTGATTATTGCTTTCTTTGCAAAAAGCTTGTCTGGTGTTCTGATCCATGATCCTCCTTCCAATGGTTCATATCTTGCCACATGCACGTACACTTGTCTGATTCCTTCAAATTTCATTTCTGATTTATCAACTGAAACTTCTGTTTTGCCCATTGATTCTCCAATAAATTCATTGAATTTTTCCGTGATCTCTTCTTCATCAAATTTTTGGAAAATATACGTTTGACTTATGTAATACTGTTTGATGGTTTCTTTCCTCTCCTTTTCATTTTCAATTTTCTTTCTTGAAAACTGTGTGTCAAAAGAAAATAATACTTTCACCTTCCCCAACTCCTCCAGCTCTTTTTTTAGCAGTTCAATGAACTTTCCGCGGTACTCTTTTGCAAATACTTGAATATCAAGTGCAGCAGGGTTATAAAAATCTTTTGAAAGGTAATTCCAGCGGTCTTTATTTTTAAAGTTCAGTTGTGATACCTGCATTTTCCACACGTGGAGCCATCCTTTGAAATCTGTTTCTGTCAAAAGAAATCTGTCAAAAGTTTCTTTTGACAGATTTTCGCTTTGCAATCCTTGAAACAAAAGTTTCAAACTCGGCAAAGAAAATCCAAGAATTGAATTATCTTTCATTCCATTTCTTGCAATTTCTCCAAACTTAACAGGATCATAATGCTTTTGGAAAAGATGAATATCATTTTTCATTTTATACTCAAGAAAATCACCCAGATTTGTGTCTCCAACTTTATCAATCAAATCTTTCACAAATCTTCCCAACCTTTCTTGTGACATCTTGCCTCTTTCTCTCTCTCTTTCTGCAAAAACCAAAACATCTTCAAGATCTTCATTAAGTTTTCCAAGATATTCACGATATTCATAACCACTCTCAAAAAGTTTTTTTCCACCTCTCACAAAAGGTAAAACGTTTCGATTTCTTTCTCGGAAAAGCCCTATTGCTCTTTCAAGAATTAAGTCATAATGATCCGCCATGTTCTCTATTGATGTGCGCGCATTTCTTCAAATGAAAAAAATAATTCCTGAGCCAAAATGTGAAATTTGAGTTTCCTCTCCAGTTGCCCCATTGATTTTGTGGCCGCGCTGTTTTCCATGTTTCCTCTTTGGTGCAGGGTCTCTCCTTTTGTTTCCCCGCTGCTCTCTCCTTGCTTCCCCACACACATGATCATGGGGAGTCTCTGGGCCAAAATTTTTTCAAGGGTGGAGCCGGGTTGGCAAGCGCACCACACCGTCACCCCCCCTCCCCCACCCTTGAAAAAATTTTGGCCCAAAACTCAAAAAAATTTTGGCCCAGAACTCCCCAAGTACATGTGTGTCGTGGTGAAATGATGATTCAGTACCCCGGTAAAAGTGCCCCGTGTAAGCGCACATAACCAGTACAATACTCCGGTCGATAATAAATATATCGACCATATATCGAGTTAGTTTAACGTCTTTAATTCATTAGCAGAGGAATGAACGGCGTGAGATTAAGCCAAATCGTCTTTCCTTTCGACGTTTTAACTAGTTCTTGATGTTGATATCCATTACGCGGAACACTAAATTCCATGCCTTCCCTACAAGACGGATTCTTGTATTTCCCTACACTCGAACTGACGCTCCAACGGTTTTCATCTCTCTTGGAAACGCATGCAAATTGGTGTTCCTCGCTGCACTGGGCCAGATGCCATCTTCCTTCACTCGAGAGTACAACGCAAGAAGATTCGCCGATAGGCTCAATTGGCTCCCCTTCGGCCCACGTAAACACAGCAGTTTTCATCAGCTCTGAATTTATTTGGTCCGCGCAAGGAATGTTAACACCGCACAGCAAGTACTTTTTAAAATCCATTATATTTCCTGTGCTTTTCAGTCCATTCCAAAATGGACCGTACACGGTACTGTCACTATAAATTCGGACACTTTCTTTATTTTTCCCCACTGCGGAGCAATTTTTAAGTTGGGAAGAGAATCCATTGACAGTGGACGCTTTGCTCCAGAGATAATTGTGTAGATATCGCCCTTCATGTATATGTCCATCAAGAAAAATAATTGTCTTTTCCATTTGACGCAGTTCTCTGGTGGTCGGCCATTGACCTGAAAAATTCACTTTCAATTCATCTGGCGTGAACGCTTTGGTGCCAAAATATTCTTCAATAGCATGGTTAATCGGCCTATCTTGATTGTCACTTGTGTGGTCATCGAGATAAATTTCAACTATTTCATTCCTGTTTTCCGATTTCCGAGTCCAATCCAAAATTTCTTTCATTCCGTCAGTTAATTCCTTATCCCAGGGAAGACAGCCGAGTTTCGTCTTGCCGTCAGCGTGACTCATGCGAACTTTCCCAAAGCATTCCCACAGATCTATCTCAAGATGTCGTATCCCCATGTTCAGCTGATCTGTGAAACTAAACTCCTGATTAGCTAACGAAATACACACGTCATCGGCCCTGAGCGGCCAATGGCAGTCGTCTAAATCTCCATAACCGCTTGCTCGGTTGTTGAAAGCATTGTGCGATCCAAGGACCTGAATGTGATCTATAGGCATGTCGATCTGCAGCTCTCGTTGAGTTTTTAAGGCGAATTGCAGCCAAGGTGAAATTCTCGCAGCGCCTTGGGCACAGATACCGTGAAATCCACATTTGGAACAATTTGCTTCCTTGCTTAACTGATCACACGAAGTTTCCACTTTTACCTCACGTGATGATCGCTTCTCTTTCCTTTGGGTCAATTTTAATTGAAATTTCACTCCGCCAGTGTGATCATTATCCACATAAACGCTGAAATATCTGTGCTTTAGACGCCCGTTCTGTTCTTGATACAAAGCGTGGAGATTATACAACACCTGATTTTCCGACATAGCTTCTTTCTCAAAACTTAAAATACTTCTTAACTTGTTTTTCTTATTTCCCTCGCCAATGCGCTGAATTCCGAATTCTGCCGCTCTATTCAACATCACTGCCTCTTTGTCTGGCAGGCGATATTTTCGCAAACTGTCCTTTATTTGATTTCCTATGGCAAGGTTCATCTCTCCGGCCTTTCTCAGCTGGCTAGCGAAGGTAGAACTTTGTCTTGATGCCATATTTGCCGGTGAAAGAAAAAGAGTGATGAATAAAACCATGCAATAGCTACAGTAATTCGCAATGCGCAGTGTGCTTCCGTCGTGTAAGTTGGCCATGTGTTTTGTTTTCCTGTTTAGGTCTTAGAATAGAATAGGATGGTGGAAATGTTCTGAGGAGTCAAGTAACTTATTGCGGGTACCTGCAATGAACCTGTAAACTTGAAATTTGTAGATCGCAACCCTGATCACAACCTTTGGCATCAACGCGCGGCGTGTTTGACCTGAACATGCCTGTAAGCTGATCCCAATAAACTGCTTTATGTAAATTCACAGGTAGCCCAAGCTCGATACATGAGCAGCTCGTATGTTGACCTTTGTACTGTTACGTGATTCGAGCGATTCGCATATTTATAAGGATTTGTATGGAGAAAGAAATAAAGCCGAAAGCTCGAGAGGTACGACTCTGTGGCCTTTTGTTTATTTTTTTGCGGTGCAGCCGGACGTGCCACATATCCAGTGATTTAGGCTGTCTGCGATGATGTACACAGCTCTTCAACTTGTAAACTACTTGACCAACGCAAGTATTGAAATGACACCAAGTGTAGTGCTAGTAAATGCGGTTGTTAAGACACATATTAACAAAATATAGCTTTATGGACCTTGTGTTGTGGTGGCTTTGACCTTGTCAAAGCGCGTAATTAGGAACACAGCCCCTTTTGTGTTTGCGGTCATGGCTTTGTGCAGTGCCAACTTTTCCCCTTTTCCAAAGGTGATGGACAGGGGGGGGGGGGGATTAAGTTGATTTTCTTTCTTGCTTGTTTGCAATAAATTTCCTTTAGCTCCAAACTCTTTTCAGTGTCTTTAATCTTTGTGTTTTCTAATTACAATAGATAGTGGGGCACGCGAAGAAAAGATACGCACCTCTCCGCTCGCTTTGCTCGCGCCCTGGGGGGGGGGGTACTCCCCTACATTAGGTATACAGTCAACTCTCCCTAAGAAAGACACCATCGGGACCAGCCTCAGTTGTCCGTCTTGGAGAGGTGTCCGGCTTATAGCGAGTCGACGTAACATGACCCCAGGAATTTTCAGCTAAGAAAGCAAGAAAATAACTGTTTTAGATTACAATACAATTCGGTTGTCAACTCCAAGTTATTTTTTTAATAGGACAATGAATGATTTAATTTTAACTTGTACTGTACGTATTCCGCCGACAAGAAAAGAGCGGCCAATAAAACGTCTGGTGCTAAAAAAGAGTCACGTACTAAGTAATTTAAGAATTTTTCTTCCCAAAATCGTAATTTGCGGTCACATTCAGCACCTCACAAGTGTCCGTTGACGATTTCAAAGTGTCCGTTGTCCGTCTTATAGAGGTGTCCGTCTTATAGAGAGTTTGGTTACAGTAAAATGACTGAGAAACGGACGGGTCCAACACCAGGTGTCCGTCTAATGGAAAACGGGTATAGATTTTGGCTTTTTAGGGTCTGAAATTGGGTATGGTTTTGGGGGAACATTTACGAAAGCTTGTAAACATATCGTTCTTCTTAGTAACTGGGACGAGTAACTGATGAGAGAGAAAGAGAAACAGATAAAATATATCATTCCAGCTAAATTTTACCTAGCGGGTGTAGAACGGGTGTATATTTCCAAGGTCAGGTCTGAAAACGGGTATGGATTTTTGAAACCCAGTCAGTGGGCTCAGTCACTGGTTTAATCACTCCTAGACTGACCATTTCGTCAAGTTCTTTCTTAATATCATCCTTGATGTGAATTGGGCATTTTCGAGGGGCATGCACTACAGGTGGTACGTCTGGGTCTGTAATAATGTGGTACTCTCCTTCGAATTTGCCAATACCATTAAACCGATCAGGATACAGCAGGTGAAGGTCGCTCTTATCCTTAATTGTTGGGTAAGGCATCTTGGTGGTATAAATACCACAATGCAGTTCCACTAACTGAAGCTCACAGGAAGTGGGAAGGCCACATATAGCTGGGCCATCAACATCAGCAACATAAAACCTTGCATTAGTTTTTTTGTCACCATATGAACATTTGATGGAACATACCCCGTGCTGTGGTATTGGTGTGCCATTGTAAGCAATCAATTTGGTGTGGGTATGTGTTGTGTCTGTTGGAAGGCCATGCTCGTTCACATGTTCTGGAAACATATTTCTAAAAATTCGTAAGGGCAAAATATTTCCCTGTGCACCAGTATCCACTTTTACTTTGAGCATAGATTTGGGGTGGTCAATGTTTGGTAGTTCAACATGAACTTTTGCAAAGGCTTCATCTCGTGTTAAATTCACAGTGGAGCTGTCAATCTGAATGGACTCAAACAACAACTCATCAAAACTAGAACTCGACTCCTCGACTACATGTACCCTACTCTGACCTGATTTGTCATGAGGCTTTCTGCCTTCGGGTGGCTTGGATTTCCGGTCATGACCTTGTTTATTTCTGCAGACTTGTTCCCAGTGGTTCCACTGATTGCATTTCCTGCATCTTGTGCCTTGGGCTGGGCATTTTTTATCATGGTTAAGTCCACATTTTCCACACCGGGGATTGGCATTTTGTCTAACAGCATCAATGTTGGTTTCGCGACCACGTGTGGATGTACCTTGTTGCTCGAGAGATTTCATGTCATTAACTGTGGCCTCTCTTTTCCTAGCAATGTCCATTGCCTTGTCGAGTTTCAGTTTCTCATCTTTTCCTAAAAGGGCCTCCTGCACCTTGCGTTCCTTGGTGCCAATAATTAGCTGTTCAATAAGACGATCCTCTATTTCGCCTTCGCCAAACCGGCACTTCTGTGCTTGTATTTTACATCTGGCCATGAACGAATCTACAGATTCATCATCAGACTGTCTGAATCCTTGTAACTGGTATCGGGCAATGCGAAAGTTCGACTTTGGTTCTAAATACGCTGTGAATTTGTCGAATATCACGTCAGTTTTCTGCTTTTCTTCTTCGCTAAGCTCGAAAGAGTTGAAAATCTTCCGGCCTTCCTCCCCAATCCACAGTAAGATGTATGTTGCCTTGACTTTCTCGTCTTTCTGGCTTAAAGGCCCGTCAAAGATCAGCTGACAATATTGCTTGAAACTTTTGAATCCAGTAGGTAGGTCAGACCCATTCCAATCCATCTGAGGCGGCTGAATTCCGGAGAGCTCGCCCATGTTTGCAAAGTAAGGTGTCGGCCGGTAGAATTGCAAAAATACTCGGCTGCACGCTACGAAGCGTTGACTTCTGAATCTTCGTTCATCGGGTGCATCTACACAATTCAGACATCGAAATCTCGCTGGGCGTGTTCTACTGTCCGCTCGCTGCCACCATGTTAAAGTATTGACGAGGAACAACAATAAAGAACAATAAGGAACCAACATTTACTGAGAAGTCGCACATGTACAAATATCAAGATGGCTGACTCATCCAAGACCAGTCACTCGTGCCCAGTCCCACACATACTGTGACAACCTTTGGCTCGTGTTTTCTACTTTTCCCTCGTGTTCCCAAGTGCCCATCGTGTTTTTTTGACAGTGTAATACATGGCTCAGGCTTCTTTATTTGTTAATGAAACTATCCTTTTGAAGAACTGAATCAGTTAAATCCCGGCCGATAGTGTGTTAGAACTCCTGAATACAGATTAACTGGTCAATCATGATTTGGTCATCTGGCTGATCACTCAAGTTATGGGAACACCATTTTGGGTTTTTAAAATTTTTGATATGCGCACGTACCGTATTTACTCGATTAAGCACCGCGGCGCTTATTTAATTTTTCGAAACATTTTGATTGTACAATTTAATTTACTTCACCGGTATTTTTTCCTGGCTTACCTTAACAGCCTCGTCAATACTTTTCTGCAGGTTAACTCTTCACTCTGTGTCAATGTCCTGGCTGTTGCTCAAAGACCACTGCTGGCTTAGAACCGCATTGCAGTGATTACAGTATTTTTATCATCTTATGGAAACATTCGAATAATATTTGCTATATTCTGTTAGCCTGCGTGCAGCCGTCTCCTATTTCCTAAAGCGGAAAAGTGACGTCTGCGAAACGGCGTCGCTAATCGTTTTCCAGTATCCTGCTGTTCGAGATTAAATTTAGCATAAATTATAGCTTTAATTCAAGAATTTCGCTCAATCAAATAGAATCAATTTAGAGAGCTTAAGCAATAGTAGCCTGCGTGCAGCCGTCTCTGCACGCAGGCTATATTCTGTGGGCTATCCGAAAAACAGACGGAGGAACATTAAAGGCTCATAGTCCTGCGATAAGCTTTTCATATATCCACACACTGTTTTCTCGTAGCATACCGTGAATATAAGCACTCGTGACTTGATTTTTCTTTGTATACACACTCACCTAACGGCTCGTGTGTATACTGAAAAATCAAGGCACTCGTGGGATATTTCCACGGTATGCCATTTGAAGCCATTGCATAACTATTATATATTTATTGGCGAAAAGCTAAGCTAGTTTGACAGTTATTCTCACAGCGTTGCTGCGATTTTATGATCTTTAATACAAACTGAATTCTTCGCAAATATTGACATCCCTATTCGGTTCTGCTTAAAACAAACTTCACGATTACGTTTTCTGCTGCCATTAGGCATCACGAAATCGACAACAAAATGAAATTTTCCCAGAACATATGTTTGGTCTTACATTTAGCGCCCATAGCTGACGAATCAAGTGACATGCATCCTACGCTGGTAAACGTTCATGCAATTTAACGGCATAGGGAGATTGAAAACCCTCTTGGAAGCAAAACATGAGCGACAAGAGGATGTCCAAGCCCCACTAGCGCTTGATTAACTTTTTTCGGTAATTGTGCTGCTCAAAAAAATTTACATTTAATGCCAGTTTGCCTCTATGATAATAAGCCTCATTCGCTATATTAAAATTCAGCTTGATAGCGAGGCCTAGAGGTCACGAACAAACGAAATTAATAAACAAGCATTCTTTGTTTGAGTCCTCTAGGCCTCGCTACCACGCTGAATATTAATTGTGGCCTATTTTCACGCGTTTCCCGAGTTGTTTAACTCATGGCAAGCATATCGGAAACTTTAGACTAAAATACAAAATAATTTTATTAAAACATAACCAAATACTGAAAGGCAATATAGCTACTTAACAATTATTCATCTCGCCCGATTGGGCTTAATTCCAACTAGAAAGCATAGAAAGTATATATTTATCTAATAATGAACTCAAATACTCGTCCGAAACTTCAGCAAAACGCAATTCAGCCGCCATTGTTTTGGTTTTCAAAGCCGGCGCTTTCGCTACTAGTGGGCTATAACATATAGCATGGTGGTAGCTCAACCAACCAAAACGCAGCATTGATAATAGACCACTAGTTGGATTTTACTAAATTCCTATATACGCAAATTATTTTCAACAGTGTAAGAATATGTAAACCTAAATAATGCAACAAAAGTATCTTATGCTGGCAACATACTGTACTGTTCATCAATATTCTAAGAACCCAGAATTTTATTTATAACACCTTCTTGTTAGTTATGCCATGCAAGTAAGTAAAAATAAAATGAAAGGAAAGAGTAAGTGAAACTAAGAATTGGTAATCACAAACTGATGATAGAAACTAGCAGATATCAGTGTCGGATCTCCCTCCCCCCCCCCCCCCCCCCCCGGTAAATTTTTGTGAACTTTGGCAAAACTTTTAGTTTATATAGTCATGCAAATAACGCTGTTGTTGTTGTTGTTTAAAAAATGCAACGGTTTCTGATATTGTATTTCTTTAATTACGTCTTTTAAAGCGTCTCTAATTGTGTGACCGCCTACGGCTTAAAAGGCTCAAGACTCTAAATTCTGTCCACGATTCCTTCAGGTGGTTTCATAGAAGACTTCCACTTCATCAGGTTGAAAGGTGTAACTACCCGCCAGGAATGATCGGGTGAAGGAGGAACTATAGCTGTGCCCAGCTGGCGGGCTGTAGGTGTATCCAAGGTTTGAGTGAGAGTTGGTGTTTGATGAGGCTTGATCAGCAATGTAAATACCGTGTCCTCCTCCGAATGTTGGCCCATAGGAAGAGCATCTGTAGATGGAATGACTTCTGTAATAACTGTACCTTCCTGTTTGGTCTAGTTTTACTGGTTGCCAGCCAGGATTGTTGACCAAAGAGAATAGAAAGGCTGATGAATCGTAGCGATATCCACAACTCGAACCTAATTATGAATACACACAGGGACAAATTTAATGTTAAACATTTGTAATGCTTCATACATCATGGACTCGCTGCTTTTCAGTGGTACAGGATGAGTGCATTACAAGGTTTATTTGATTGGTTGATAACATTTCATTTGAATTCCTAGACTTTTAATAAAGATCACAGTTAAACTCGGGGACTTCTTGAACCATGTTTGGGTATAGGGGTGCCGCTGGAGTTTTTAAACCCTGACCCGTTTTAAAGGACAAAAATAACTTCAGACACCTACCCTGTTTTGGATAAAGGAAAACGTTTTACTATACCGCTAAATATCTAGTTCTGAAAATAATCGCATGTTGACTGATGGCCGGCTAAATAAATGCTGATGAACGCTTCTGATTTCGGATATGCTTAAGATTCGATGAAGGTCTTGAAGCCTTACCCTGTCTAGGACGACTCCAGAACCTGTTTTGGACAGACTCGCTTGAAATTATTACCCTGTTCAGGACTGAGGGGTAAAAATACGTACCCTATCCAGCAGCTCGCCCCCGTATAGCCCCCACCCACCCACTCAATGTAAAAAGATTGTCTGATTTCTTCAAGATATGATTAAATGGTTACTGAAACTCGATTTGTGAAGTATATATGAAATAATTCATATTTGAATTGCGGATGTAGATGAGAGATTGGAAAGAAGAAACTTAAAAAAATCAGGGCTTCAATAGGATTCGAACCCGTGACCTCCGCGATACCGGTGCGATGAACTGAGCTATGAAGCCACACACTGACAGCGAGGTCAATTTATTAAGTTCATATTTTCCCGTGGAGTGAAGTGATGTGAAGTATATATAAAGTAATTCATATTTGAACTGCGGATGTGAGAGTGAAGAATGATGGTAGATCAAGGGGAGAGGCCCAGGGGGCTATTGTAGGTTGCCCCACTCCTGGGTGAAAGTTTAAAAGGTCCCAGCTACTTTTCTGGGCCGACAGATCAGACAATTGTCGGTCTCAACTTATAAAGACGGACTATAGATCACCCAACTGAAGTCTATTGAAAAGAAAAAAAAATAAATGTCACTGACGTAAGCGTTGTAGAACGGAAATGAATCAGCCGGGTAAATGCAGCCCTCCCACCAAAGTGGGGTTTCGTTCAGGCTCAATTCAGTTTCGAGAGTCATGTACAGTTGGTTTTATTTGTTGTTGGCAGAGATTTTTGGTGCGTTCTCCGGTTTCCGCCCTTTCACAAATTTCACTCTGGATAGACAACATCCATGTAAATCAGCTAGCTTTCCAGTCTCTAATCACAGTAATTTTTCATTATTTTAATAGCACGCCTAACGTGTGTTATTCCTTTCTTTGCACTTTTTCCCTTATCGAAAGGAAATGGTAATTAACAATTATTTCACGAGCGCGCGTACGTTGAATGTGAGATGGTAGATAATAGTCAACGAGGTGCGTACTATTTTCTATCTTATCAATACTTGTTTTCTTTAATTTCAATTGCTTAAATTGGAAATTCACTGCGATGATAATTTCTCAGTTTCATCTATATCCAATTGTGTGGCTTCATAGCCCAGTTGGTAGAGCATCGCTCTGGTATCGCGGAGGTCACGGGTTCGAATACCGTTGAAGCCCTGAATTGTTTCAGGCTTCTTTAATTCCAATTGCTTAAATTGGAAATTCACTGCGATAATCATTTCTCACTTTCAATACTTGTTTTGTTAAAAAAGAATTGCAATATTTGAGCAGTCCCTGTTTGTTCTCGCTGACACGTATACTTATCATATCCGTGTTTCATGGTTTATTACTTCAAACAATATATGATGGCTAAGCCATAGAAAGTCTTGAATTACATTATCCAATGATCCCGTTTAGTAATGTTACTTACTCCATGACAAACTGGTATATCCTCCAAATATGTATCGTCCTACTCGGACAATTGTGACGGAAGGGCCTTTGCCATCACAGTATGAATGGAACGTTCCGGCTGACCAGCTGTCAACAGTTGCTCGATAGCAGCGATTCCAGTACGAAGATTTGCTTTGAACGACAGGTTTTAACCAGTTACTTAAAGTACTCAAGTAATTGTCATCATTTGCTAGGATTGCTGAGTGTCCTAAACCTGAATAGAACAACTCAATTTCAATTACAATACTTTGCCCTTTAGGTTTAACTTAAAACATTTAGAAAGCGAAACATTAAAATTAGCCATAAAAACCTAACATCGTAACATAAGTTCAGGTAATTACAAATTTAGGATAGAGGGCTTTGTGGAGGGAAATTGGTCTTTCCTTGGCAGCGTTCGGATCCTGTGTGCGTTTAATTTTAAACCCCGAGCAAATCACTCAATGAGGCGCCTTCCAGTTACGCCAATGTAAGACATATGTAGGACCAGTGTACGACAAAATTGGTTTTTACTAAGACTACTTAGTTGCCAGTATGGCGCATTGTATCCATATGTGCCCCTGGAGATTTCAGGGTCCGCAATGCGTTGGTGTGTGGTGTAAATTCAAGCATGTATTAAAACGATGTTTCATTATTACAATCGCTGTCGTTATACCGCCTTTGTGCGCTTACGTATAAAAGTTTCGGAGCATTTTCCACAAGTAAAACTACGGTTATAAGTGTCGATCGACAGTTATCTTTTTCGACAGTTATAAGTGTCGATGGCCAGTTAATAAGTGTCGATTGACAGTTATTAACTGTCGAAACAAAAAATAAGGAAATACTTTTGATGACCCCAACATGCCACGTTATAAAAAGGAACTGTCTAGACAATAAAGATAATGTAAACGATGTAAACATGTAAACGATCGATAATCAAAACAATCTCTTCAAAGAAAGGGTTTTAATTTTCTTCAACTTATTCTAACTAACATTTAAATTCATAACAGTCTCACCTGCGTAGCTATAGTAGCAATCAAAGCCATCTCCAACGTATTCATTGTTACAAGTACACGTGTATGAACCACGCTCATTGGTGCAAGTGGCGAGCCGGTGACAGTAATTCGTCTTCCTCTGGCATTCGTTTAGGTCTGGTGGACAGACAGGATTAAAATCCATTGATGAAAAATGATGTAAAAATTTTCTTTTTTTAGTCTCAAGATTTCAATGTGTTTCTTTAGTTGCGTCTATGCATATTTATATGTCACAAGGAGTTCCCGGTGGTCCTCTCTTGACACCTTATAATGCGGTAATGTTATAATCCTTCATTTGTAACCATCAAGTTCCAGCAGCTCTGTTACCAACTTCAGATCATTTCTGTTTGCGTATAAATTCTGAAAACCATATCAGGCGATCATTCACCTCTGGAATTACACTTATTACTATTATTAATCTTTTCTGTTTAAAAAACCGGCGTACAAAGACGTAATCCTTACCTTTCTTACAAGTAAACTGATGACAATCGCTGCATTTTACGTCGTTCCATTCGTAGTTCAAATTCAAACCAAGCGCGTGAACACAATCTTGTTCTCTGAAGTTATTAGGCTGGTTCCGGGCCCAAGCTGTGAAGTTCGCCTGTCCACGATCCGCCCAAGTAAAGTCACCCTCTGTTGATCTGTCGTTCAATCCCAGCCACGTTTTATCCCCATTGTGTCTATGCTGAATGTAGACATTCTCCTCGTTGCTGTTCACATCAACAAGAACGGAGTTTTCTTGTCGACATTTTGATAGCGCATTGGTCCAGTTTGTGCAGGTTTGGCTCGTGAAATAACAGAAACCATTAAAATAACTCCATCCAGCTTCACAAATATCTGAACAAATACCAAATGTCTGTTAGCCCTATTAAATATATGTTTGGCACACTTAGGGTATCTGTAAATTAATAAATAGCTCTGAGATTTACGATACAAATGGCGCCATTTTAATTTCTCAAACCAGTTCGCATGTAACTTACTTTACAAAGTAATGACTGTGCAATTTACACCCAGGGAGTACTACCTTAAATTTCGGATAGTTGTGTGCCGCGAAGGCTCTTAGAACCTGATCCTGATTAAGGATAAACAAAAACGGGATTTGATACCCTAATTCAAGACTCAAACCCGAAAAATGACACCCTATTCAAGGAAAAAAAACTAAGAAAGGTATGAACTGGTCAACCTTATCTGGTTCCTATAACGTTAATACTCTTAACGAATTCGCCAGTTCTTTGTTTTTCGTTTCGATTTCCATTTAAGCTCTGTAATTTTCGAGGATACAATTTACAATAGGTAGACTATCTAAGGATCACACCAGGAACAGTTCTAAATTAAGAAACCGAGAGTCTCAAACTGAACCTTACTCTTAATCCTTAACCTTAATCCTCACGGTATCAACGAACGCTTTTCAATCAACTAATTTATTCCAAAGTTTTCACGTTACCAGGCACCAGCCAATAGCGAAGCTCTATCTTTCTGTATAAAAAAACACACGACGCACAATTCCTTGATTCGCTCCGACGAAGGGCTAACGCTCGAAACGTCAGCTCTTGAATCTCTTTACGGTGGCCAATTGACATTATCAACCCAGTTGATAAAACCAAATTATATTGAACCTTACTCTATCTCGCGGCACGTACCTATATAGCTCCATGAAAAGGAGGTACCCCCCTCGATTTACGTTGTATTGGTCTTCCCATTATGTGTTTTTTAACAAGAAAAACAAAATCTCGGCAATTGAATGATTTTTCCACTCCATTGTCTGGGGGGTCGAGCGCCATATACCAAGTCAATAGCAAGTCCCGATGTACGTCACAAAGAACACAACAATGGGGCCTAGCCCTTAAACAATAGTGCATATATTGACTTGGTATATGGAGCATCACCCTTGATTTGGGTCTTCTGTTAATATTTGCCATCACGATCCTTTATTTAGTATTTGCCAACCTGTAAGAACCACATAACTGACAGAAACAGGGTCATATCTGGTCTCGTATAACTCTTTAACGCAGGCCCTAAATCCTGAGACGTTCATGTTCTGAAAATTAATTAGGTAGGTAAAGGTAAGTCTGCATTCGGGCCTAGTGGCCCATCAGGTCAGAGCTTATCCCGGTTTTTGTAGCATGAAGCAACAGAGAGTATTTCTACTCCCCCCCTGGATGGGATGCTAGTCCATCACAGGGTTACCCCCCAGCAGTAAATCCGCCGGTACCCATTTGTACACCTGGGTAAAGAGAGGCACTGTGAGAGTAAAGTGTCTTGCCCAAGAACACAACGCAGTGCCCCGGCCAGGACTCGAACCCGGACCGTCCGATCCAGAGTCCAGCGCACTAACCATTAGGCCACTGCGCCTCCCACGAAAAAAAATTAATTAAATGCAATACAAATAAATATAAATTTAGAAATTAGGAACAACAAATAGGTTCAGTACTCCCCAGTCCCGCGCGCCTTGCATAGTGTCCAAACTCCAGACACTGCTTGGAAGTTTGGGCCGAGGAAAACAGCATTCCCGCGATTCACTTGTTTCAACAGGGGCCGATCTAAAGAAGGGGTGCAGGCGATGCGCACCCCACTTCCCCACTCCCCCGAGAAATGGGTGTTTCTTTACGTCGCCCTTCAGTTACGTCATTTTAGTGGTGCACAATCGTGCCCCACCCCCCCCCCCCCCCCGTTCCGGCTACTGAAACATGTAACAAAGACATAACTGCAAGGCTGATACTACATGAAAAAGTTGGCGAGTGGGTTCAGAGTACGTAAGTTGATAACGTACGAGTCTTGTGCTGGTCATTTAGAATTGCTATACTGTGCTGAAGAATTTTAACGAGAACGAAACAGCTGTCCACGGTTGCAGCCCTGCCTTATCGGTTTCTGTCGTATTGTTGTCAACCTTTTCACGTAGTATCAAGCCTTATTAATGTTCCACGGTGGACAAAACTAACATCTTCTCTTCACAAACTGTACTGTGTTTATTCGACAACTAAGCAATCCTCGATATATGTATTGCTGAAAAGGCGATCGACTTACCTCGATCCACGTGGTAATACCGTTGTGAACTGGATCCGAGTTTCCGCTTGCTGTTGTGCTGTGATTGGCTGATATCAGGACTGATGGTGTTGTGTTATAACTTCGTGTGAACTGCACAAACTATAGAGAAAAGAAACCTCGTTAAAGTTCTATAATCCCTCCAAGAGGGTTTATTGCTTGATTCGATCAGATCTAAATGTTTCGATTTCTAAAAGAACATTCACAGACTTACCTCACAGTAAGCATTGTTGTTTTCATCTGTTGGCGGGTTTGTGTTTGGAAACTTCACAGAGCCATGTTCAGTGAAGAGTGGTTTGTGAAGTCTGGAAAACGCCATCCAGTTCTACAAATAAAACGTAGAAATAGCATCATGTGACATGATTTAGTTTTCTTGTCGTGAAGTTCCATCACGGGGCTTCCGAGACCTAAATAACAGGACTACTCGATTACAATTGCACAATCGCGTAGAAGCCGACGAGGCCGTTGGCCGAGTTGGCTAAAATCATTCCGCAAGATTGAGCAGGATAATTGTTTTATTATTCAACAAATTGTCAACGAAGCGCATTTTATAGCAAGAAACCGAATTATCGTTACTTGACGTATATCGCAGGATATATATCAAATGCAGGTGACGAATGACAATCGCTTCAAAACCATTTATTAAGGAGGCTTGAAAGGGTTTTCAGCCGCGCGCGCGTGCTTTCATAGCTCTCCGTCAGCTTTGGATCCAAATTTCTATTAAAGATGCGCGCGCTACATCTGAAATTCGCTAAACTGGAAATGAAACGTGCGAAAAACATTTCTTTTATTCTCGAAAATTAACTCGGTGACCTGCCTTGATTTTTTGCATGCGATTAACAAACAATACGCTGATTCAAATATAAAAGTTTGGGCAAAAATTATCCAGTGGAATTTCTTGCAATTTATAAAACGCCTTTTTCAATATAATTAAATTTCCACTAGATATTGGCAGGCAAGATATAGAATTAAGGGAGCTTTTAAATAATGAAATAAAAATGGCAGGTCACCGACTTAGTTTTAAAGATAATTGCCAAAAACTGAAATTTTGGAAGTCTTTTGTCACTGGCGGGGTGTTTCCATGGTAACTGCTATGACGTCATAAACATTCTTAAAGTATTGCCCAACAATTGAGTTTTAAATCTATTCATACTTTGCCCGAATGATCTTAAGCACTTTTCTGTAATCCTGCATCGTTTTACAAGCACTACACTAGTGAGAAACTCTTTCGAGCCTCCTTAAGGGCAATTTGTTGAGTAATAATATACAACATACCACATCAATATCTTCGTGCTTTCCATCGAAGTTCTGCATTTCACGGAGACAAACTTTAAATGAGTCCTTGGTCACATCCTCTGCCCAGATCAGCGCGGCATCATACTCCTTACCAGTCCTTAGATGTTCTGACGTCACGAGAACAACAGGCGCCTTTTTAAACTTGTCCTGTAATGAAAAACAGCAAGATCGATCATTCTATGACTGCTTGCAAGGTGATAAAGAAGGTGATAAATGAAGTTAGCTGCAAAAGTGGACATGTGTACGTTATAATTCCAAAAAAGAAAAGGACGCTTTTATCATGTGTTGCAATATTAATTCTGATAAAGAATGGGTCGACTTGGTGTTTTATCTTCCCGGCGTAGTAAATCGAACGTTCGAAAATCGAACTCAATCGAACTCAATCGAACTCAATCCGTGGATTGAGTTCGATTAAGGTCGGCAATCGAACGAAATCGAACACCACACATTCAGCGAGTTCGATTTCCAAACAAATCGAATTCAATTGAACAAATCGAACTCAATCCGTCTGATTGAGTTCGATTGAGTTCGGAAACCGAACTCAATCGAACACAATTAAATGGATTTCGTTCGATTGCCTCTGGTGAATCTATACAAAGAAAGCCCTAAGCAAGCCCGTCAAAGCAAGTTTTTCTCGCGCTTTTTTTACTATTTATTCAATAATACAAACCCCATTTATAAACTGTCCACGGCAATTAAGAGAACAGAACAGAACAAAACAAAGCTATCATTATTCCAGCGGGCGTATTTCGAAATTGCCGTACCCTTTCCCTTTCTTTACCTAACTTACAATAGCGCCAAGACAACTCGAAGGATTACTTTTATGCAAAAATACAAGCAAATTACTAACCGCGACACAGGCTACAGCATAAAGTAGATGGATGATTATGAAAAATATCTTACTAACGATGTACATGATTCTCTCAAATTCATCTTGGACAATTGACAGTGAACAAGAGAGTAAGAGGTGAACGAGCGTCAGTATATTGGACGTTTGGGAGCATCTTACTGCCATGATAGAAAGGAGAAATAGTAAATGCAACAATAAAATTATCTTTCTCTTTAGGTCAAAATCAAAGTAAATGATCAGATGTTCGTGTGATGTTCTTGAGTGTCAAGAGTTATCTTATCCCGCGCTCTTAAGAGTGTTCCGCTTGAAGATGACAAAGCATTGCTCTTGTGGAAAAAAAGAGAGCTGATTGAATTCTCTGGTACCTCGCGTAGTTCCTCTGTGTGTAAATTCAATGATTCCGTAGAAGTAACGGTGACTCGCCCATTAACGTTCGATTGGGTTCGATTGATTTTTTTACTTTTCGGTGAGTTCGATTTCATTCGATTGGCGAACTCAATCGAACGCAATCCACCGATTGAGTTCGATTGAGTTCGATTGAGTTCGATTGACATTAAGTTCGATTCGGTTCGATTTACTACGCCGGGTATCTTACGTTTGGAAACGTCACGTCTTCGCAATTTGTTCCAGACCACCACTTTTTGACGTTGATTATTCCTGTCAATACTTCTGGCGTTGCTCCTTGATACGACATCCAATCCAAAGTCGCGAACGGATTAAAGTTGTTTCCATTCCTTCCAGCTTGCATGGCACAGACTGTAAAATTCTGTGTATTCACATTTTCTGTCCACGAGGTGATAGCGTGGTGGACTGTAACCGAGTCATTCAAGTTCATGTGATTTAGTGTTATTTGCACATGAACTTGTTTATCCGGATAAAACCGGTATGGCGGGAACACCACTGTCTTGCAGCTTGAATCAGACCATTTGGGAACTCGTAGAAGCTTCACACGGCCATGTGCCATTGGAAAGCCTGTTTAAATAGAAAAGTTTGCTTTTACAACAAGCCTAGCCTACAATAAGCATTTTTTTTAATGGAAGACTACAAGATAGCGTAAAATGCTGGAGTGAAAGTACTCTTCCAAAGTTCGCTATCGTGACTTTTTCCAGTCAAACATGTCATAAACAATTCCAAACTCGTTCCGCTTAACATATAGCACCGTTTCGTATTATTTATTGCAGTTTATATCTACGACACCATGGTCATACTAAAATTGTAGTGCCACTTTCGCTTCAGATGTATAGTCATAGTCGAGCAGTTTTACCTTAGTCATGCAGCAAGAGACAGACAGCGAATCACAGAAAAGAATACTCAAGTTTCGAATTATATTATGTTATGTGTAAAACGCAGATCGCTGTAGGCTTTTGAGAAGTCTGCCACTGAGAATTTTATCACCAAAACGCATGGCATCGAACGACACACACTTGATATTTTGTCAGCTTTTCAACAAAAATAATATATACGCACAGTTTTGGGTTCCAGTTGCTTAAATTTGTTCTCCAATCAGTATATATAAATTCAAAGTATTGTTGTCTTCAAATTCAAATCGCCGAAGGTATCTCGTAATAGCTACCCACTTACCCTCACAGCTACCCGGGTGATAGATAGTATTATTGTCCAGTCCCCTGCAGTAGCTTAACTCGTACAGGCATTCGTTGTCGTATGTTGTTCCATTCGCGGTGCACACTGGGTCCTGATAGGAAGGGCAGTTTTCGAAACACACGCAACGTGCATCATGGGCACTGAAAGTCTTACAAACTCCAAATGATGGGCAATGTACGTCAAGGCATGGATTCAAGTCTGTAAATGAAAAATCAAAGAAGCCAAATTCCCCAAATTCTCATTCATTTTGCTGGTGTAATAAAGAATTTTTCAAATGATAGTATCCCAAGGAATAAAACACCACTGTCCACAGGAGTATTGATAAACCGAAAAACAACAAGAAGGACTGACTTTAAAAACATTGTAAATGAAATATTACGTACATGCACAGTGTGAAGTGTTTTTACCAACCTCCAATCAACACATAGCTGACAAACAGAGGATCGTGTTGACTTCCTGTTCCAATCAAGTCTTTGACGCAAATCCTCATGGATGTCAGACCAACATCCTGCAAATAAAACATCATACTTTCAAAATTTTTTGTCACTATCAGGTTTAAACGTGTCAATTCCAAGAATAATTTGGACTGAATACACTATTTTATTTCATGCGTCGACATATATTAGCCTGTTTGCAGCCGTCTCGTCCAACACGCTTATGTATAATTGTATGCAGGAGTAGATTTAGAGGGTGGCCGAGGGGGGCGCGGCTCCCTTTTACCAAGTTAAAAGAAATAATGACCAATCGTCTTTAGAGCGGTATTATACAATCATGGTTTAAGTCTTTTTTTAAAGTTTTTTTTCAGAACCTTCTTCAGTGTTTCATTCCTACTGATTTCTAACAAAAAAGGACGAATAAATACAATGGCATGACTCCTACCGCTTCGTCTGAAAGTCCATCCTGCGAACTTTTGGTGGCAGATTTTTCTCTGATGTCGCCCCGGGAGGGAGAGACTTTGACTTGCGCTCTGCGCAATTTCTTCCGCCCCCTGTATCTGAATTTCATTGATCCGCCCTTGGGTTCCCAGTTGAATATTTTTTTGTAATCATGGAAATTAGCCTCATTAACCTGGCTGGTGTTCAACTCATCGTCATTTTCCGTTATCCTGCTCAAATTTAGTCCTGTCCCTGAACTCTCCCTTCTGCCTACCCTATATTGGGGCTGAGTTTGGCCCCTATATAGGGCGAGTGGAAGGGAAATTTCAGGAATTAGACTAGATAAACTTATGCGCGAAAGAGCTCTAAAACACTGCTGGAAGAATGCTTGCTTCAAATTCTGCCGGCAGAATTTTATCAAGGCTAGTGAAAGAACAATGATTCTAAACATGGCAGCAAAAAATGAGAACAGTTGTTCGACTGATTGCCAAGTCCTTAAGTCCATTTAATTCCTTGAAAAGGAAAGAATTCGATTTCCGGTGACAAATGACTATTCCTCTTTGACAGCTTTCGAGAATGGTAAAAGTATACAGTTAGCAATTTGCATTTTTGGATTTTTTGTTCTTAAATACTCCTTCTTTACCACTTTTCTTTACCTAAGAGCCGGGATAACCAAATACGTTACTCTCTTATTTTCGTGATTCGAGAAAATCAAATGTTAATATCTGCGATCCGTGCTCCGTAATTTACTCCGTCCGTGAACCGTGCTGGAGACCCCCACCCCACCCCACCCCTGTTCGATCCTCTTACCTCTGCCCAGGCTGTGATGATATTATGCTCTGGAGGAACATGGCTTTTCGCTTTACGGTCATAATTATGCCGAACTGAAACAAGCACAGCTGGTGCCTCGTAGAACGTCGTGTTATACTGCACTTCCTGGACAAGAAAAGAAAATGAAGGAATTAAATAAGATATAATGGTCAAATATCCTCTTTTACAGCTAAACTGAAGCCACGTACATGTAATGTTTCATCCAGATTTGAAAAAGAAATGGCGAATAGTCATGGCTAATGCTGACTAGTGTGGTACATAAGATAAGATGAGATGAGATGGGATGGCATGGGATGGGAGGAGATGGGATGGATGAGATGAGATGGGATGGGATGGGATGGCATGAGATGAGATGGGACGGGATGGGATGAGATGAGATGGGATGGGATGGGATGGGATGAGATGAGATGGGACGGAATGGGATGAGATGAGATGGGATGGGATGGGATGGGATGGATGAGATGAGATGGGACGGGATGAGATGAGATGAGATGGGATGGGATGGGATGGGATGGGATGGGATGAGATGGGACGGGATGGGATGGCATGGGATGGATGAGATGAGATGGGACGGGATGGGATGAGATGAGATGGGACGGGATGGGATGAGATGAGATGGGACGGGATGGGATGAGATGAGATGGCACGGGATGGGATGAGATGAGATGGGATGGGATGGGATGGGATGGGATGGGATGGGATGAGATGAGATGGGACGGGATGGAATGAGATGAGATGGGATGGGATGGGATGGATGAGATGAGATGGGACGGGATGAGATGAGATGAGATGGGATGGGATGGGATGGGATGGGATGAGTTGGGATGGGATGAGATGAGATGGGACGGGATGGGATGCGATGAGATGGGATGGGATGGGATGGGATGGGAGGAGATGGGATGGGATGGGATGGGACGGGATGGGACGGGATGGGATGAGATGAGATGAGATGGGACGGGATGGGATGAGATGAGATGGGATGGGATGGGATGGATGAGATGAGATGGGACGGGATGGGATGAGATGAGATGGGATGGGATGGGATGGGATGGGATGGGATGGGATGAGATGAGATGAGATGAGATGAGATGAGATGGGATGGGATGGGATGAGATGAGATGAGATGGGACGGGATGGGATGAGATGAGATGGGATGGGATGGGATGGATGAGATGAGATGGGACGGGATGGGATGAGATGAGATGGGATGGGATGGGATGGGATGGGATGGGATGGGATGAGATGAGATGAGATGAGATGAGATGAGATGGGATGGGATGGGATGAGATGAGATGAGATGGGACGGGATGGGATGAGATGAGATGGGATGGGATGGATGAGATGAGATGGAACGGGATGGAATGAGATCAGATGGGATGAGATCAGATGGGATGGGATGGGATGAGATGAGATGAGATGAGATGAGATGAGATGGGATGAGATGGGATGGGATGGGATGAGATGAGATGGGATGGGATGGGATGGGATGGGATGGATGAGATGAGATGGGACGGGACGGGATGAGATGAGATGAGATGGGATGGGATGGGATGGGATGGGATGAGATGAGATGAGATGAGATGAGATGAGATGGGATGGGATGGGATGGGAGGGATGGTATGGGATGGTATGGGATGAGATTAGATGCGATGAGACGGGATGAGATGAGATGATATGAGATGCGATCGGATAGGATGGGATGGGATGAGATGGGATGGGATGGGATGGGATGGGATGAGATGGGATGGGATGGGATGGGATGGGATGAGATGGGATAGCATGGGGTGAGATGAGATGAGATAGGATGAGATGGGATGGGATGGGATGAGTTGGGAAGGGATGGGATGGGATGGGAAGGGATGTGATGGGATGGAATTAGATGGGATTAGATGGGATGGAATGAGATGGGATGGGATGGGATGGGATGAGATGGGAAGAGATGGGATGGGATGAGATGAGATGAGATGAGATGGGATGAGTTGAGATTGGATTTGCTGGGATGAGATGAGATGGGATGGGATGGGATGGGATGAGATGGGATGGGATTGGATGCGATGAGATGCGATGGAGATGAGACAAGACAAGACGAGAAAAGACAATTAAAGATAAGATAAGTTAAGATAAGAACTTTATTGAGACATCAAACTCGCTAGCATACAATATATGCTTGTTGGAGAATCAAGTAATAAAATATAACAAAGCAATTCCATCAATCACAGGATAAAATCACGGATTAGTTGCTGCATAAAAGCTCTTTCACAACAAAAAACAGTCGACTTTTCAAGTATTACTCAATAGTTTTCACATTCAGTTTAGACTCCCTGTTTTTTATTTGGTTTTTAAATATTAGGGATTCCATCATTGTAACCCCCATATAATTATGTAACATTCTCTCACCAATTACATTTACCTGACAGAAGCCACAGTTATCGTCCGCAGTTGGGGTACCAGTGTTAGGAAAAGCCACTTCACCTGCCCTCGTAAAATTAAAATCAGAGCCATTGCCGGTGAATGCGAACCAATCCTGTGGAAAAATAGTTAATTTTAAATTAATATTTCCGTCAAATTTCACGGTCACCCCTGAATTACTTCCAGGCTAATTCGTATATTTTTCGCCAACGTGAACCATCCAGGTGCACGATTCTGGCTCATTGTGCTTGGTGAAAGAATATATCCACAGTAGACTGTTTTTTTAATTTCACTTTCCTTCTTGTAATCAAAAATAGAGCCAGATTAGAAAATAAAACAAAATTCAACAATACATGTACCCACCAATATAGTATCTTGGTGTTTTCCGTCAAATGACAAGAATTCCCGGATGCACACCTCGAAACTTCCGGGATTCACGTTCTCCAGCCAAACATACATGGCGTCATCAGGCTTTGTGTCACGTGAGTACTTAGCTGAGACAAATACAGAAGGTCTTCCACCAAAGCTCTGCAATGTAAAGGTGCTACAAGTAAGAGCCATGTTTCGTATTTTAAGTATCTATAATAATTCGTTTCTTACCTGGGAGAATGTCACTTTGTCGCATTTAGACTCTGTTGTCCAAATTCCACTGAAACTAACGCTTCCATGTGTCATTTGTGGTTGATCTTGGAAAGCCAGCCAGTTGAGGACTCCAGTTCCATTTGTTCCAATGCCAGACTCACGTGCACACACTTTGAATCCACGTGTACTAACGGAGTCAACCCACAAAGCAGCAGGCGAATGAACACGTGTAAACTGCTCACCGTGGCTCAATGTCACATGAATTTGAACCTGAAATAGTTAGATAAAAAGATTTCTAATCTTTTTCTGCTGGCTGACGATATTAATTGTTGAATTAATTTGCATTCATATAGTTGTCTTTGCCAAATTTTTCTTGCTACCCAAAAAGTCTGAGTTGCCCAGAATTTGGGGGGGGGGGGCTGCAGTCTATCCCCCCCCCCATCCCATACGGATGTTTGATCTCCCTTAGGGTGTCTGGGGCGTAAAAGATAAATATTTTTCGAAGTCAAGGTCTCGTTTTTGGTTGCACGCCAAGAAATCTAGGAGTATAAATTCTCGATTTGCCTTTTTTCGCCGTCAAGATCTCGTTTAGGCCTAGGGTTGCAGGACATAAAAAATAAAAATATTAATTTTATTTACGGTATTTTGGTATCTTTTAGGAGTGGACAAAAGCTTTCTCGGCCACTCCCACTTTTGTCTCCTTTAGGGGTTAAATTCAAAGTTACCAACGGGCACCCCGTCTGTTTCATATGGGATCCCCCTCACCTCCCACCTCCTCCCCCCCAAATGTCCCCGCCTAATATTTTCGCCATTAAAAATATAACGGAATAGTCACAAAAGTGTCACAAAAGGGTTTTATAAACATTATGCTTTACTAACCGTCCCTGATCCACTGAACGCATATGGAAATGCAACGTTTCCACAACGTGGCAATCGACAATGCTGAGAAGACAAGCATCCACCGCTGCAGCTCCAGTCTTGTAGAGTCTCTGACATGTTGAGTTTTCCAGTTTGGATAGAAATGCCTTTTAGAAGTAAAAGTATGAAAACAAACCAGGTTAGGTTTTCGTCAACTTGTTGCACGTGACGGGCGAAGCTAATTAAAGGCTTAACTTTTCTAGTCACGGGTGGTAGTCATACATACATACATACATATACTTTATTTAACCTCGAATTTACAGTAGCTTAAGATAAGCTAGTATCTTTGAGTTACAAGTATGATTCTAAATACTACTAAAATGTAGTATGTGGTTTTGTCAGGGTCACCTTTAACACGAACAGAGATAATAACACCTTATATAAATATTTACCGGCCAAGTAAGCCATCAAATAACCACAAGTCAGGACATGAACGTTTAGGGGTCTATTTTTTGGCCCATGGCCACGCAGATAGAAAATTTAGTAAAAAAAACGTTTTTGTTTTAGTAGTATTGTCAAGCAGCGGTATTTTGAGCCGATCTGGCTTTAAAAATTTCTGCCAAAGTTCTCAGAGTTCGGACTGAGATCGAGTTTTGGTGTTCACAAGTAAATAATGATAATTCGCATCCGAATGTTCTCAGTTACTTTCTCTGATTTTCTTATGGTCTTGTTTGGACGTGATTGGCTGCTCCAAACACTTAACCTGTGAACTGGTTCACAATATTCTAAGAACTCTAAAGCTTTTAACGATAACTTGCCAAGGCGAATGATGACCTAGCGTCCAATTTATTATCAATGCGCTGAAAGCTGAACATTATTGGACAGACCGACGATGGAAAAGAATTTTTGCCAAGAATTTTTGAGAGAAAAGTGCATGATACATATAAAATCTTATGTGTCAACATTGAAGCTTTTCTTCTTTTTACTAACCCGGAAATCTGTTTAGAGTGTAACATAGAATGCACTTTTCGTAGAATCGAAACAAAAGTAAATGAAACGATGCGAGTATATATCCCAGAGGAGAATGAAAAAGCGACTGACGAAAAATTAGCAACTGCTTTGAATCTCGGCAGACTTGGCATTGTTTTAATATTACGTTTTTCACGGAATGATATGATCCCCAAAGGGGGCGTGTTAATTTGCATACAAGCCGCTGCGCAGCACAAAACAAATTTTAGTTTACATGAAATAGCGTTCTCGGAAATGCGCCAACAAAACGGGGTTGACAGTGCTGACAAACGCTGGTTGAGCAGTACGGAAATCGAGCAATTGAGCAGTACCGAAAATCTGAAATATCGTCCCGAATATTAGGGAGAAATTCCCAAAAAAAATCCCAAAATTCCCGAAATTTTATCCTCGTTACTTCGTGTTTCCCTGAAAATTTTCCAAATCTCCAGATTCGTGGCAAAATCTTCAGATTCGCGGAAGAGTTGTGATTTTCTCCCGAAACAGCCCTTCTTAGAATTGACACCTTATGTTAGATCCGAGAGACTTCTATGAATACAGCGAGTTATAGATGTAGAACTGGAACATAAATGATAACATGGAAATCATGAATCGAATAGAGAGATTGCTGCCAAGAAACGTTTGAATCGACAGCTAAATATTGTCAATGACCTTTTCTGTCTTTCCCTTAGAAGAGTGTAAACGATTTTGCGATCTCCACGGGGTTGTGTGATGGAATTCAAATTCGAATTTTCATACGTATACCGTGATTTGGATAAACCTTTGCCTCCAGGATTAGAAGACAATCAAACGACAGAAACCAATAGAAAGCTATATATATGTGCCGAAAACAAACTTCGCATTACGAAATCATCGGTAAACCTTAGGTCTTTGCCCATACATGTTCTAAGTCAAGTTTTCTCGAAAATAACATCTGGCGTAAATCACAAAAGAAAAAAAGTGAAGCTGAAATTGTAAAAAGAAGAAGCATTGAATTTTAAACGACTGTGGAAGCAGTGACTAAATATTCAAGTTAATTTACTGACACATGCTTTAGTCGCAAAATGGCTGTGTGGGCTTCGTTTCCAGTTGAGAGAAAAATATAGAATCTGAAAATGGCAAATACAAAAACACAGTGAAGATAATCTAACCTTGAACTGTAAAAGAGAGGATTCCAAGGATGGCCAGAATAAAAAAGGCTGGCAGCGAATAGGATAGAAGATTCATCCTTATGTGCATATTTGTGGGCAGTATCCCTAGTGATTTGTTTTCCGAAAACGAAAGTTTTTGTATTGGTACAGTGGTATTCTGATTGGTTTAAATCTGTTAGCTTTGTAAACAAATGCATCATGTTCATCAGATACCAACCAGGCAATTATTGGAGCTATTTCACAGAGCATGTGAGCAGTAACCATGTGTTATTTTAAGAGATACATGTTGAAGCCTGTTGTACTGCTGTTCAGGGTGCGAACAAATATGATATCGCAATCATGAAAAGTAATTACTGCCAATAAGAAAAAATAAATTCGTTTCCGTCTTTACTAAC